>JASANC010000840.1:0-12315 GCA_030248135.1 Theristus sp. LFF4_11 | reverse complement strand
AATAAAACGAATTTGCGACTTTGTAAAACCAACAGAAACGAAATGGGCTTTTGATTTTTTTCACACAAAAGTGGTTTTCCTGTGAATAATAATTGAATCCCATGCTTTTTTCCGAACTAAATACACGGGTAACATTGATGCGGAACGGAACGGAAGAGACGTCAAAAAAAAAATTTCCTATTTTTTTCTTTAAAAAAAATTTTTTTTTAATTTTTTTTTAAATGAAAGTTGTTCAGAATTTTTCAGGGAGTCCGAATATCACCATCTGAGAAAATTTTTGTTGAACTTTCGAAAAATTATGCCAAAAACGGCATTTTCAGGGCACATTAAAGAAAAAATTTCAAAAATTTTTAATAAAAAAAATAAAAAAATGCTTATTTTTTTACTTTAAAAAATAATGAAAAAATTTTTTTTGGCCGTTACATCTATGCGGAACATTCGATCAAAGCAAAATGAAACAGGTCATGAGGATCGATTGTAAGAGCACTAAACAAACAGCAGTTTTTACAAGATTTTAACTCAAATTCTGTGACTTTCTAAAAGCAAAATTGTGGTGAACACAAATTTGCAATTTTGAACCAGCAGAAACTGAAATCGTATTGTTTAAAAAACATTTTTGTGCAAAAGCGGGCTTACCATATAAAACACAAATGGGTTTGTGCAAATAAACGGGTATTGATTCCGGCCAGTTCTGTAAAATAAAAAATAAACGGGCCTCTTTTGGTCAAACTTAGCGACTTTGAAAATGAAATTGTCAATCAATCAAGTCACGTTCGAACAATTTCAGTCAACCAGAAAAAATCAAGCGGGAACGACTTGCTAGCAGAGTTTAACTTAACTAACCGAGAACAAACGGGAACAGCAAATTGAATTAGCCAAGAAAAAAATTTCTCAACAATTGCAAAATCAGTGAAACGGAATCAAGAGAAAAAGTTATAAAAGAATCATTTTTGACATTGACTGACACTGACTGACTGATTGAATTGACACCTAATCGAAAAGCTTGGAAAATAAATATTTGAAACGTTTGAAAAGCACTTTTAGAAATTTAGCGGGTTCTCGAGCTACAAATAAAAACGGAAAGCTTGCCCCAAACAATAACCGTTATCAACGAATTTAAACGCATGAACTTGGTTTAAAAAATCAACACGTTTCTCTTTCCAGGAAAACACAAGCAAATAAATGTCGGTAAATCCGAGGGTGCACCTTGCTGTTAACAACTTACTTACAATTTCTTACCCGGGCCGTAGGCACGGGTCAACTGCTAGTATAAATAAAAGTGGGGTACCCCCCCCCACCTGGCATGCGGTCGATCCGGTACCGGTCGATCCGGTACGGTCGATCCGGTACCGGTCGATCCGGTACCGGTCGATCCGGTACCTGGCAATTTTCTAGGGCGGTCGATCCGGTACCGGTCGATCCGGTACTCGGTCGATCCGGTACCAATTGAAATTTTCAGCTGTTTTAGCATTCAATTCAATTTGTTTCTGATTTGTTTTCCATTTTTCTTCGTTTCTCTCATTTTATCTGATGTCTGAAACATTTTCCCGCAGGTTTTTTCGCGGGAAATATGAAAATAAAAACAACAGACATTTTTCCTCAACTCCAAAAGAGAACCGAATCAGTCTTCATATTTTTATTTTGTTCTCCTTTTCTTGCTGAGCTGGTAATTTTGCAAATTTTCACCGTCTTGGAGCTTTATTCTTCTGGAAAATAGTTCAGAAAATAAAAAAAACATATGGTACACTTGTTTTGCTTTTTTCAGAATCAGATTACGATTACCAAAACCAACAAAGTGTCGCAAGTCGTCGTCGTCCAACAATCGTGTTCGGTTTCATGTCTTTCCGTGCTGCATAAATGTTTCGCAATCACCGAAACCAAAGAAAAATCGAAAACACAACGAATTGAACGCTAAAAACCCGTAAAACAGCTGAAAATTTCAATTGGTACCGGATCGACCGAGTACCGGATCGACCGGTACCGGATCGACCGCCCTAGAAAATTGCCAGGTACCGGATCGACCGGTACCGGATCGACCGGTACCGGATCGACCGTACCGGATCGACCGGTACCGGATCGACCTACAGCCCCCCACCTAGGGTTGTTAAAAAAAACAAAAATCGTCATTTTTGTTTTTTTTTTAATTTTTTTTTTAAATTTCAAAAATCAAAGTTGTGCTAAATCAATCAGGGAGTCCGAAGAACCACATATGATATGCAAGCGCCTCCCGAATGACTCCCGTATGGCGGAACTTTGCAGATTTTGTTTTGGTGACCTCAATTACCCCTTTTCCAAACCGTCACCATGCCTCTTCTTGTGTTTTGACCTCCAAAACGTCACTAATTGTCCCCAGCTAAGCTAATGCTAAAGTGAAGACAAACATACCGCCTTGAAATTCGATCAATTCTTCTGATGGTGTCGCGACGACACGACACGAAGCAGCAACCAGACAACGTAGCGCTTGCAAACGGAGCAGCGAGCACAATCGGACGCTCTGCGAGGCGAATCGTCACCTTATCTGCATCGGAAATGGTAGGCTAAGCTTTGGGACGCTCAAAAACTTCATCGCAGATGTTGTCGAAGCCTAAAATCAGTCGGTAAAACGGCCCAAAATCGACTGCTAAAGGTTTTACGAGGTATAATCAAAGAAAATTTTTGTTGAACTTTCGAAAAATTGTGCCAAAATTGAGGTTTTCAGAGCATATTAGAGGAAAATTTTTTCGAATTTAAAAAAAAAAAAATCGGCATTTTTGTTTTTTTTAATCACTTTTTTTTTAATTTCATTTTTGTTTAACAACCCTACCCCCACCCCCCCCCCCCATCTCGACCCCTGATTTGATTGGTTGCCAATTTTTCAAATCACGATTTTTGTTTTTTCAACAATCAAAACTAGTCGCCGCCAGACAGAAGGAAAGCTGATGAACAGACGAAACGAAGATCATCGCTTCGGCTCGGCTCCTCCGCCTTCGCTCGGCTCACCTTTTTTCGTTTGTCGTCGCGTTCGTAAACTCTGTTCTCTGTTCTTCCAACATCGAAAATAATAAATTCTTAATTTCGACGAATGGTGGCGCGCGCCGACATGAAAGCGCTGATCTTAGTCGGTGGCTACGGCACTCGGCTGCGTCCGCTGACGTTGACACGTCCGAAACCACTGGTGGAATTCTGCAATAAACCAATGATGATGCACCAGGTGCGTCCTTGGGCTTTCCCCGTTTGGTAGTTTTTCACAAAAATATGGGTTTCATCTTATTAATTTCAATGGCACGACAGAGAGAAAGAGAGAAAGTTCAATCGCCCAACCCTGCATTTTGACTCTTTCTGTGGTCGGGTCGGGTGCGGGTCGCTGTGTAGTTTCAGATTGTGACAAAACTGCTCGAACAGGATGCACGTACAGAACTGAACGTGTCAAACACGCCATTTTTTTGATTTTGTGGTTTTGTGTTGGTGTGTTCTGTTCCGGTTCTGTTGTGCGAATGGAAGAAATGTGTGATTGATCAAAAAAATAATTAGATTTTCCGTCTTTTCTCTCTTTTTGCATGCATACACGTAATTTCTCTTGGCGGAATCGAAATAAAGGGCAAAAAACGTAACCTACGCCATGCACGTACCTGGTGAATTTTACATGTATCAGGAAATTGTTGGGTCTGGGTGTACTATATACCTCATTTACTACTAAAACCCTGTTCGAGAACAATCCCGTTTTTTTTCAAATGTTTCAAGATCGAAGCACTCGCTAACGCTGGCGTTACGCACGTGATTCTGGCGGTCAGTTATCGCGCAGAACTGCTCGAAAAAGAGATGCGATTGGAGGAGCAAAAGCTGGGCGTGAAAATCACCATTTCACTCGAGGAAGAGCCGCTTGGAACGGGTGAGGTCTGAGAGTGGTTGAATAAAATTTTTCTATCGTGATTAAATGGGATTTTCAGTTCACCCATGCCCAGCCCACACGTGGTGGTTGTTGTTTTTCTTCTTTTTTCTCTGTTTTTTTTTCAGGGTTATAGATTTGATAAAAAAAGCCGCAAAAGTTGGAAAGAACTCTGAGACAAACGGAAAGAACATAAGTTCCACAATTAAGGGAGGTTAGCAATTAGTTTTTTGTACGTACGCACGGACACGACACTTAAAAATGGCCACGCAATTTAGAAATTGTGTCGTATCGTGTGTGTTATCGTTTACTTTACACGACAACTTTACGCACGGGATTTGAAACACGTCTGTGCGTGCGGACAACAAGAAACTAATTTGTGTTTTCGCCCTTACTGAAATTCAAAATTGGGAAGGTGTACGACTTTCCGAGGATTTTAACCGAGTTGGTCCGGAAAAATCGTGTCGACTCGATTTTCACAACATGCAAAAATCAAGACAAACTTGGGTTGGGCCACAAATCACTTTTTTTTAGAAAACTTGGGCTTCCCAAATCTTAATGCTTCTTTATCAAAGTCTGCGCTCATAGTTATCGAGCTGGCTAAGAAGAAACCTCCAAAGCTCATGTTAATCTGTAGATCTAAAGTTTGTAAAATGTGCAACATTTCCACCAGCGTTTTCTTTAGCCGGTCCCCTTGCACTCGCGCACGAGCTGCTTGACGGCGACGAGCCTTTTTTCGTGCTGAATTCCGACGTCGTCTGCGATTTTCCGTTCGAGCAAATGATCAAATTCCACAAGGCTCATTCCAGAGAGGGCACCATTGTGGTGTGTGGTTTTTATTATTTTTTGTTGTTGTTTTAATTTAGCTTTTGAGAATCCATTCCCGACAACACCAAAAACAACAACAACAGCTGATTCACGCGAACGAAAATCCAACGGAAGCTTGGTTTGGTGAAGGTCGATTTCTAGGTGATGCAGCCGAACTCGAAATTATAGGCAAGCAGCTGATTGGTTGGTGATCACGTAGACGTAATGTATGCTTTCTTTGCAGGACAGAGACCACGCCTCCACAGCAATGCCTGCGCAGAAAGCATGCATCACGTGATTGATCACCATCCAATTAGCTGATTGCCTATAATTTAGAGTTCGACTGTAAGCAAAAAACATTGTTCCAAATCCAAATGCTGTGTGTCTTCACATCAACTGCGTTAGTCATTCAACAGTGCAGCCAATCAATCACCGAGCTGCATTGTTTTTTTTTCTAAATTCTCAACAGAACAAATCAGATCAAGTTTATCTTCATTTTCACAGTTTTTTTTTCAGGTGACCAAAGTGGAAGAACCGTCGAAATACGGCGTGGTCGTTTTCAACGAGACAAACGGGAGAATTGATCGTTTTGTGGAGAAACCTCAAGAATACGTCGGCAATAAAATCAATGCCGGCCTGTACATCTTTAATCCGTCGATATTGAAGCGAATTCCGGTGAGATTCAGTTTCTTTCTGATTATTGTTTTTTTGATTTAGAGAAACTTGATTTCACGGACACAATAAAAATCATCGAATGTGATGTTGCACAGTTGTTACTGGCTGGTTGTTGGACTCAATTTGTGTCCAAGGAACGGATTGGTGGTGAACGCAAACGCCCCACGCAGAAGACCGTGGACTTAGCAGCATTCATGAAGCAGTGTGTAGTGACGCGTTTCTGTGTTGTAACATAGCTACGCGGTCCCTAAATACTGTTTTCTTCGCCTGCTTTGTACGAACAGATACAAACACACAGGCGCTGCTGTAATATCGGTATGTGTGTCGCACTGTGTTTGTTTGTGCACTGTGAAACAATCCGAGTAACCGACCAGAACATTGAACCAGAACAGAACGCTCAAGTGCATGTGATTCTTTGTTTCAATGCCAAGCCCATGTTTTTTGTCTCTTTTCAGATGAAACCGACCTCAATCGAAAAAGAAGTCTTTCCATTGATGGCCGTTGACGGCGACTTGTACGCGTTCGTTTTGTCCGGTAATTTTTTCTATTCCAACCTTTCCATTTTTGCATTTCAGATTACTGCTCCTACCGTCGAATTCTAAATCATATGCAATCAGCTGATTGGTTGGTGATCTGCATGCTTTCTGTGAGGCATTGATTGCTATGGAGGCGGGAGTCTGTCTTTAGGCCAATTTATACCTGACGTATGCAGACATGACGGTAGTACGTATGCAATAACACGAAACCTAAAGTGACGTGCCGGTCCGCATGTATATACGTCTGGTATAAGCGGGCCTTTTTTTAGAGCAATCGTGCATCACGTGATCCATATTAACCAATCAGTTGTTGGCTATATAATTTATAGAGTTCGAATATACTCCTTTCATTATTGGCTTGACTAAATGCGTCGTTTATAACTTACACAAGCATAATGTTTGACACATGAACTGATTTGCGGTGTCTTGCACTCGCCATCGCGAACAAAGTGGAAAATCACATTGAAATTGGACAAAAAAGTCACGTTACAAAAAAATTGAAGCAATCTAAAGAAAGTCGTGTGTGAAAACGGTTGAAATGATCAAAAACAAAACGAGAATGTTCACTGCAGGTTTTTGGATGGACGTCGGGCAACCGCGTGATTTCCTACAAGGCAGCCGCCTGTACTTGGAGCATCTGCGGGAGGTGCGTGCCGAGGCGTTAACGCCAGCCGCACCAAGCGTCCATGGTGACGTGCTGATTGTGAGTTTGAAAATAAGAATGATTCCAAAAAAAGCAATAGACAACTTATCACACGTGTCGGTCGCATCAGAGGGCTGCCAGTGTAGCCTCGAGTTCTGTTAGTCTGTTTTATTTTGTCATTTCATTTTGATTTGTCAGTGTAGTACTTAAGTGCGTTGCGTGCAGCAACACAGGATTACAGACCAACCAATGTTGGCTACATTGGCCCACATGTCCTTCATGTCTTACTACTGCCTCCCGTGTCAACTTTGGTTTGACACTGCCCACATTTCTGCGTACGTACGTGGCGCGCGAACACACTGGCAGCGGCAGCAAATCGATGCCAGTGTGTTTGTTTGTGGTGTTGCAAGTGCATGGAAAACAGCACGCAGCGCTGTACACGCACGCTTTGAGCTACCGAATTTTACCAGGCTGAAGTTCCGCGTTCTGGTGGTAGTTGCATTGGAAACAATATCTAACAGGCTGTCTAACCTGCAAACTGGTGCCGCTGCCTTTCAGTGGCGGAAACCAACGAACAATAACAACAACATCAACACCATCCAAATTCGCCCTTTTTTCCACCCAGGACCCAACCGCTAAAATCGGCCAGCACTGCCGAATCGGACCAAACGTGGTGATCGGACCAGGGGTGGTGATCGAGGATGGCGTTTGCTTGAAGCAGTCGACGATTTTAGGCAACTCAGTCATTCGAACGCATTCCTGGCTGCACAAATGCATCATCGGCTGGAGGTGTGACGTCGGTCGATGGGTGAGTGAGTGCGCTTTACCTGGGCGCTTTTGAGATTCTCGCGTTTTTTCAATTTAAAAACTTTTCCGATCCTGAGAGCTAATGTTGGGGTGCAGCCAATCGACAGACCAGACGAAGATTTGTTTGGTTTTTGAGGATTTTGTTATCCTGTATTTGAACTGTTTGCAGCTGATTAAGAGACCGTCCGGAATTAGGAGGAACATTTTGGTAATACTCTGCCCCTAGCCGAAAATCGATTTCGCTCAAATTTGGTATGGAGGTACCCTTAGGTCCAACTAAGAAAAAACCGGCCCGCTTTTGGAATGAGACCCTTGTGGTGTGGCGCTACAGGTCTCCAAAGTGGGGTATTTCGTCGAAAAACGTCATTTTTGGCGTTTTGAAAAAAAGGTTTTTTAACGCAACACAGAAGCGTTATCGAATATTGGTGTTAATATGAAAAATGTAGTATTTTGCAAGGGCTTTCATGTGCTGCATTTACTTTTTCAAAAAACATAAACTTTTATTTTGGTATAAGCAAAAAACCTAAAAAATAAATTTCAAAAATTTCACTTTTTGACTGTATTGCGTCGGCACTTAGCCCGACCCAAAAATTCTCTCCGCTATCTTTTTCGCGATAAAAAATTGGTCTAGAAAACGTTTTAACGAGATGCAAACCGTTTCCTCTTTTGAGGTTTTTTTTGTTGCAAGGTTGGTTGAGAAATTTTTTTGCTAGTATAAGCTTTTATTGCTTTATTAAGTTTGTCTAAAAAACGTTTTAACCAATGTGATCTGTGCCATATATACGTAGTTTTGAACGCTCTTTCACGTGGTTTAATTTGTTTTAAAAAATATTAAACTATATGTTTGGTGCAAACCAGAGGTGTGCACGCCAGACAATTCTAGCCTGTCCCGGGTCGGGTCGCTGCGCGACGTCGACCCCTCCCAATTTTTTGTCGCAAACTAAGTGTCACACAAACTGACCTCTCAAAAACACGGCTATGTGCTGTGTGCTTGCATGTGTAAAGTTTTGATGTATGAGGGTGAAAATTTTTATGCGTCAAGTCAATTGACACAAAAGGTCGAAAAATTTTGCGTCAGCCCAAATTTTCTGCGTCAGCATGACTACATCGAACAACAAATAATTCGGTGTCCGTGCAACGTTGTTCAACACCTGGAGTCAAATAACAAAGCAATTTTGGAACTTCACATCACAACCACTGCTCCTCAGAAACAAAACATTTCTGTGCTCAAGCACCTTCTCGCTTTTGTTTTAATCGTGCGTGGTGCGTGATTACAAATTTTCTTGTTTGATAAAAGCCGAGTAGACAGCCGACTACGAGTGTCCAGTCCAGAAACAAAACTGCTTGAAATAAACACTGAAAATTTGTGTTTGTTGTCCAGAGGGGGACTGTCGACACCCAATTGTTGATTTCAATCATGAAAATAAGATTTCTGAAGATGACAAAAGTTTTAATTTTGAAAGCGCTGAAAATGAAAAAAAATTAGAAGTTTGTTCTATATTTCGTTCGGAAGGCGGCTTTGACTCTCAATTTAAATAAAAAATGGTAACTTGCAACGTCTTCGCGAAGCGAAGAAAATTTTCAAAAAATAGGCTCTGAGAACGTATTTTACCTTACGATTTTTGGATGTCATCCAAAGTATTTAGGTGTCTATAACACCCATTCAGGTTATAAAAAACACAGCGGTTTAGCAAAGGAGCGAACAAAAAGCTTTCGTAAAGGGCTAGTTGGACCAAGTGATTGTTGATACGGTCAAAACAACAAGAATATTGTAACATTGAATCGAACCGTCA
This sequence comes from Theristus sp. LFF4_11, assembly GCA_030248135.1. Taxonomy (NCBI): domain Eukaryota; kingdom Metazoa; phylum Nematoda; class Chromadorea; order Monhysterida; family Xyalidae; genus Theristus; species Theristus sp. LFF4_11. The sequence goes on along the minus strand of JASANC010000840.1, from coordinate 3,189 downwards.
TCAACAAAGCACTGAACAATCTAAAAACGAACGATGAATTCACACAGGAAAAACAGAAATTGAAACTTTCTGAAACGCTGGAGAACGCTAGAAAACGCTTGTTTAAGATTGTGCAAACAATCGTGAACGTTCTGGTTATTTGGGTTCTCCCAGTTAAACGTCATGCAAAAGTTAAAAAAAGGTAATCACTGATTAACGTTCCAGTAAACCCGGCACATGAAAACGCTAAAGGTTATTCAGTGTTACACCCCTGAAAACCATCATTTAACCCTTACAGAGCGCGATTCATCATAGTTAATACGTTTAAACACATGGCGGTTTTCTGAGTTATCCGCAGTCTCATTGGTGACACACGCACGAACTCACATCTTATACGCACAGGAAACGGTGGCTTTCTGAGTTATGCGCAGTCTCATTGTTGACACACGCACAAACTCACATGTTATAAGCACAGGAAACGGTGGTTTTCTGACTTATCTACAGTCCCATTGGTGACACACGCACAAACTCACATGTTATACGCACAGGAAACGGTGGTTTTCTGATTATCTACAGTCTCATTGGTGACACACGCCCAAACTCACATGTTATACGCACAGGAAACGGGTGGCTTTCTGAGTTATGCGCAGTCTCATTGGTGACACACGCACGGACTCACATCTTATACGCACAGGAAACGGTGGTTTTCTGACTTATCTACAGTCTCATTGGTGACACACGCACAAACTCACATGTTATACGCACAGGAAACGGTGGTTTTCTGACTTATCTACAGTCTCATTGGTGACACACGCACAAACTCACATGTTATACGCACAATAAACGGTGGTTTTCTGAGGTATCCGCAGTCTCATTGGTGACACACGCACGAACAATTGTTCTAAAAAATGAACAATTGTTGAGCATGGATGTTTTCGAACTGAAAATATAAAATAAACAAAAGGAAACCATTCAAGCACACATAAAAAACACAGCCGTTAATTTACACTAAACCCAGATTAACTTTCAGGTTTAAACCGTGCTGTGCATTTTTAGACGCGCAGTCAGCGGCTTCAGTGTCTTTAACCATTTGGAGTAACGTTGCATAACGTTCCAGAGAACATTTTAACCCCTTGAGTAACGTTGCATAACGTCCCAGAGAACATGCATGATGTTGGCCAACGTTACTCAATAGTTAACACTAGTTTCCAAGCGTTTCACTTTCTGTTTTTCCTGTGTCATGACTATCCATGCAATAGCCATTGTAAAACGAATCATAAGATGGCCATGGCCTGCGCCGGAGGCGCAGAAAAATTTTCGATCTCAGCACAAAATTTCCCAAAAAACTGTGTTTTGAAGTCCTCGAAAATTGAAAGAATAAAAAACAGCTGACGCAAACAACCGATTTTTTGCGTCATCCTGAACTATTTTGCGTCATTGGCGCAAGATGTCGCGTCAAAAAACCCTGGTTACCTGTACCACTGGTATTTGCAGAATAAAATGTGCTTACCATCTACATGCGCAGCGCGATTTCAAATACAAATACGTTACAACCTACAAAACTAACCACAGCAATACACGCACTTTTGAAGATCTGCTTCAGTCAGTCAACTAAAATAATCGAATTTAATTTCGAAGTAATTTTATTGCAATTTGTGAAAATTTTGTCTCTTCCAACCGAGGCGCTGCGCGACGTAGCCCCTCAGGCCCTGCGCGACGCGCGACGCTAGCCTGTCCCGGGACACCCTAGGAACACCCTATGCACATCTCTGGTGCAAACACAAAATTGCTTCAAACCCCAGAATTTTTGGTGTACCATGTCTGGAACTAAAACTGGTCTAGAAAACATTTTAGCAAGATGCAAACCGTTCCCATTTTTGTTTTTTTTTTGTTACAATGTTGGTTGAGAAATCTTTGTTTTTGCTAGTTAAGCTTTTATTTGTTCATAAAGTTCATTTAAAAACGTTTTAACCAATATGATCTGTTCCATACATATGTAATTTTGAACGCTCTTTCACGTGGTTTTAATTGTTTTAATAAATTTCAAATTATATGTTTGGTGCAAACACAAAATTGTGTCAAATCCCAGACCTTTTGGTTTAAATAAAGAAGTTAATGGTTTCTGCAATCAAAACGTTTTACCTTATTGTTTTTTCTTTACACCATCATTTTCACCGTAAAAAACTGGTCTAGAAAACATTTTTACAAGATGCAAACCGTTCTGTTTTTTAAGGATTTTCGTTACAAGGTTGGTTGATTTTTCCTAGCATAAGCTTTTGTTGCTTCGTTAAGTCTATTTGAAAACGTTTTAACCAACGTGATCTAAACCATATATACGTAGTTTTGAACGCTCTTTCATGTAGTTTAGTTTTTTTTTTAAAAATATTAAACTATATGTTTGGTGCAAATACAAAATTGCTTAAAATCCCAGACTGTTGGTGTACCATGGAGAAATTCATGAACTCTGCAGTCGCGACGTTTTAGCTAACCGTGATTTTCTTTAAACCACCATTTTAACCGTACAAAACTGGTCTAGAAACACTGTTGATAACCAACAAAGAAACACCTGCTGTTTCCATATTCTTTCACGAGGTTGTATAAACATTATTTAAAAATTTCATTTATATGTTTGGTGCAAGCAAAAACTTATAAGATTTCATCTGTGACGTCTCTAAGCAAAAAACAGTGTTCCGAAAAACTTAAATATTCATTATTAGTCACTTCCATAGCCGGTGTCTTTTGATCGTTAAGAACTTCCAGAGGCTTTATTATATCAGCCGCGTCGCGTTCATTTTGCTTTCGACGAGCACGGTCCAACACCTCCTGCTGTTGCTGCCTCCGCTGTTGTTCTTCGGCCGCGGCTCTACGTTGGCGCTCAGCCGCGTCGCGTTCATTTTGCTCTCGACGAGCACGGTCCAACACCTGCTGTTGCTGCTTCCGCTGTTGTTCTTCGGCCGCGGCTCTACGTTGGCGCTCAGCCGCGTCGCGTTCATTTTGCTCTCGACGAGCACGGTCCAACACCTCCTGCTGTTGCTGCTTCCGCTGTTGTTCTTCGGCCGCGGCTCTACGTTGGCGCTCAGCCGCGTCGCGTTCATTTTGCTCTCGACGAGCACGGTCCAACACCTCCTGCTGTTGCTGCTTCCGCTGTTGTTCTTCGGCCGCGGCTCTACGTTGGCGCTCAACCGCGTCGCGTTCATTTTGCTCTCGAGG
>JASANC010000839.1:0-38889 GCA_030248135.1 Theristus sp. LFF4_11 | reverse complement strand
CTGGCTCCATTTTTTATTGCTATACACCCGGCACTCTTTTTTTGAGTTGTTGAAGTACCGCCGCGTTCGGCCTCAGGCCTCCAGCCACAGGCCTATTTTTATTGCTAACCGTCCGGTCACCGGGGTGGCCACCGGCCATTTTACATTGGTGAAACACCGGCCTCCGGCCTGATTAAAATGCTACACCACTGGTGTCCTGTGTGCCCGCCTTAATGCATAAAAAACAAGAATCCATTGATTTATTCGGATGATCACAGATTCGAACACCGAATTGACATAATATGTCAGCGATGATCGTAATAGTTTCGCAGACGTTTTGCCTCGCGAATGCCGCTTTCGTAGGCGCCAACGATTGTCTGGAACCACTCCGGGTGCGTCGCCTCGCCCGCGAACTGCACTAACGGCGTCTGAACAAAACGAATGCGCATGCTGAACCAAGCAAACCAAACAAACACCAATGACGGCAAAATGACTCTTTATTGTCCCGAAATGTTTTCTAAGCTTATTAGCAAAAACGTGAAACCTGTAAAAATACATGTGATATACATTTTGTTCGTTTAACAGCGGCTGTGCGATGTCGTTGAACGAGACACCCGTATACTCGGACGCCATGCTGTACGACGAATACGAGCCGCGGAACAGCGGATTCGCCTTCCAAGAGGTACTGAGAAAAGTTTTTTTTGGTCGAACCGTTTGAAAATTGTGTGTAGAAAAAACGAATGTTTGAGAGAATTTTCGAGAAGAAATTGTTTTACCGACCGGACAACTCTGGTCGGTTCAGGAATGTTCTGGAAGTTGCTGTATTGCCGGAGCGCTCGTGTGGCCGCCGCACCGATTTCGGCGTCGGAAGCGCGCGCGAACAACGCCGTGTCACGAACTCCGCCAACCTGTGAAAACCAGGAAAACGTTAAATCAAGCTGCTTGTAGTAGCTGCAGCCGTAGCTCAGACAGAAGTTTACGAGTTTCAAACCACTAACCCACGCGTGCAGCACCGGGTACTTTTGATTTTTATAGCCAGAGCCCGAGAAACGCCAGAATGCTTCGGCGAGATCGTTTCGCGGTGTCTAAAGGTGTCGTTTTGATTCTTTATATTTCATTCATCCCACTGACTTGCTTACTCCACGTCGGTGCAAAGCAAACCAATGAACGTGTCATTTTCAATGTTCAAATGTCCAATGTGTATATTGTACCTGTGCTGTGGGATGCATCAAAAGCATACGCACGTAGTAGGTGTCATCATGCGACCAAAAGACGTGCGGATAGAACAGAAACACTTGCTCGGTGGCGTCAAACGCTGAAAATCCGTATTTCGTTTTTTAGTTTGTTCGATTAACCATGTTGACTGTGAATCCGTAGCATTCGTCAATTGTTCCGCGGGGGACTGCTGCATTTCGTCTGCAAAAAAACGCAGACAACCCAACCAACCAATATGATGAATGGCGTTTATCTTTGCGCGCGGCAACGGCGGTTGAAACATTTGGTGTGCCGTGTTCTTGAGCACGCCGAGGGGCACCGTGACGATCACGTGATCTGCCTCCAGTATTTCAGGTTCTTCGAATCCGGCATCCGAATTTTCATTTCTATTATCACCGAGTTTGTGTTTGTCCGGTTCGGAATCTCTTGCATTTCGCTCATTGTTGTCATTGCTTTTGCTGGCCAGATGCACCAGAACGGTGTTATTGGGCCGTGAAGTCCAATCGATGACCGTAACGTAGTTGTTCAAGCGGACTGTCGACTTTGGAAGGCGGTCAGTAAGTGCTGTAATAAAATTTCAGCCTTTCTGGTTGCAATTGATGATACTGAAGATTTGACATTCAAAACACGGAATAATGTAAAAACTAAAAACAGTCATTGATCTAGCCAGAAAAACGGAACAATTGTTTTTCACGCAATCAATCAGCGGTTGCAGATGTCAAAAAGTGAATCACCTTCCAGCACACTAATCGGGCCCTTGCCCAGCAGCGGCGTTTTTTTCAGGCGTGTTGTCTTGTCGGCATGTTCGTAAATAGTGCGCGGGGACGTCTGCCGAAACAGTGGAATTTATCACAATATTTCAATTTCAATTTCAATGATAAAACTAATTTTCCGAACTCAGTTTCAATTTTTCAGTAATAAATTCAAACAATGTTTTTCGCGCACCCGATCAATATCACCGACACCGAAATCGGTTGCGTACGCTCGCTTGTAGAACTCGAAGAATTCCTCCAGCACGACACGCTCCGATTTTGTGACGTTTCGCGACACGCGCTGCACAATAAAACAAACGAACAGCAATTTTAGACGATGTTTTTAGCCGGGGATAATCCCAAAAAGCGCACACAAAAACGCCGAGAAATAGCGCGCCCATCGAGTAATTGTCCATCATTCAGTGCCTCTACACCCCTGGGCAAGGCTCGATCCCCGAGCACACCGACAACGAGTCTAACGCGCTACCGCTTAGGCCACGGGCGTGACAAAAAAGTCGGTCGAAAAAAGTTGTTAGATCAAAAAAATCCTCTGCGCCTATGCCAACCGCCAGATAAAACTTGAACATGTGCTGCATGACGTGACCGATCGATTTTTTACTGCCCAACTTCAACACCCGTCCGTTAACGGTGTCGGGGCGAGCGCTATTCAGCCACTGCCACATGAAATGCTCCAGATTTTTTGACACCGGCTGCCCATTCCAGAAGAACATTGTCGTGCCGGTCGCCAGCTCTGCTTCTTCCTACAAAATGAAGCACACGCAGAACAATTCACAGTTCAAATCACAATTTAGTTCAATTTTTGATTTTTGATTTAATTCACAATGGTCAGATACTACTGATTATAGAATTTCGATGAAAATTTCGGAATCAGAAACAGAAATGGAAACTGCTGAAACAGAAAAGGAAACGGAAACGGAAATAGTAAATAAACGAACTCTGACAATAATACAATGTATATTCAACTACACTGTAACTAACACGCAAGAGGGATCATTCAGCGCGTGAAGCAATGAGTGTCATAATTAGAGCTTACTTTGACAAACAATAAAAACTTAATAACGGCTGATAACCTATTTTTTTCATTTGACAACCGCTATCATTTTTTATTTTAATATTTATCTGTTATCCAATTTTTTCAGTGTAAAATTTAGTGTAAAAAGTTAACAATTGCTCACTAGCGTTGAAAAACTGAAAAAAAAGTGCTAACGTTGCAAAAACATACAGACTTTCGGTGTTGGCACCAGTCCCAGTTGTTTAGCCAAACGGAAAAAACCATTGTCAGTAGCATGTACCCGACCGGCACCCATTTGATACCAGGCACCCTCAACTGAATTGCAAAATCATCATATTATTCAATATTCATTATTTTAATTCAGGTGCAAACTTTGCAACAGTTTTTTCTAGTTCGACGGATCCTGCTTTGCATTAGTTTTTTCTTTAAAAAAGACGAACGCACAAAGTTGCACTGGGTGAATCCTGCCGCCAATGCGATCGCCACCTTCTAACACGATTACATTGCGGCATGAGGCGTTGTTGACTAAATAATCGGCCGCAGCTACTCCAGCAGTCCCAGCGCCCACGATTACAATTTTCTTGTCTTTCCAATCAGACAAAATCACAACCGCTGGAAAGCTGCGAAAAGGGAAATTCGGGTAAATTTACACAAAGTTTGGAAAAGTTTGCTCGTTTATTTATCTTATATCGAAATGTTTACCTCAGAGAAATGACGATGAGAAGCAACAGTGACCGCATAATTTACATTTTTTTCTGTGAAAAACTAATTGAAATGCATGCTCGTGACCGTTGATTGTTTTGTGTAAACTGTCAAGTTTGCCAAAAAGACTATTTTTGAATGCACGTTGTACGAACGATTACACACAACTGGTGTTCGCATTTTTTGAAAAGAATTTGGCGTTAGGTGACGCTTTTTGCTGGTTTTCCATGGCCTGCAGTTTTTTTTAAACAAATAAGAACGCGGTTTCTTTAATTTCTTCACTTAGTGTGTTTTAAATTCTTCAGTTCGCTGATGGTTTGTTGCTGTATTTCCTGGTTGATTCATTTCGTACAGAAGATAAACCACTAGAAATTTTTATTTTTAAATAAACCCATCCCTTTTCTACTTCTTGTGGTCCATCAGCTCTGCCGTACGAAAACCTAGTTCTAAAAAAATTCTTTACTCACCTAGTTAAAAAATGTCATTAAAAGCATTTGAAAGGAAAACCCAGCTAGAAGATAAACCAAATCACGTGCAATACATAAAAAGCTGAGTAAAACAGAGACAGAAAAACTTTTTCAACCGTAAATAGCCAAATTAAAACGGTTGTTCAGTGCGCGAATCAACGTATTTCGTAATGTTGGGTAGCCCAAAGACGCGTTGGTAATGTTCACGAATTGCTGGGTAATTGTCAAATGCATCGTTTTGCACTTTGTCCTCAATTCGTTGATGCACCTCGCCGACAATGAAGTCTGCCCAGGTGACCTAAAGAAATCAAAACAAAAAATAAAAACTTCGTTGTTTTGAAACTCTTACAATTTGATAATGAATGAAAAATATTTGTTCACTCACACCTTCCGAAGGTAAAAAACAAACTCACCGTGTCTCCAACCAGCCAACCACTGTTGCTCGCCTTCAAGTTGCGTTCGTAAAACGCGCAGTGGTCGTTGAAAACCTCGGCCATTTTTGCCCAATGTTCTTCCTATAAATGACACAATGATGAAATAAATTTCGGCTATCAAACCGGTTCACCTAAGAGTAAGAACTTTTAAAAATGCTATGAAACGCGCAGCAATATTTGAAAATAAACACACCACTTTCTCCTTGTCATTGGCAACAATGGTGGCGCGAATCCATGGTTCCATTTTTCCGAGCAAATCGATCATTCCAGCGGCGTACATCAGACACAGAGACGCATCAAAAGCGTTGCTACCAGCTAACTCTGAAAATGATTTTCAGGTAAAACTACTGTCAGTCATTTCAAAAACATTGGGAATGAAATCCACTTTACGTGAGCAAAGAGTAAATGTATTCTGAATAAGAACGAGTACTGACTGAATTCGTGACCGAGATATGCCCCAATAGCCAGACTATCCCCAAGTGCCTCATCCTCGCCAATGTGCAGCACTGGAACCTTGCCGAGCGGTGTACCTGTGTTTTTTTGCCACTTTGCAAAAATTGAGGTTCTGCAATTCCAACAACATATGTAGCATCAATACCAACTGGTATTTTTGAGATGCAAGTCAATCATAACCGGCAAATAAAGAAATTAATCACGTTCACAGAATCAACTGTCAGTAAAATCAGAGAAAAAACAAAGGAATAAAAAACACAAGAAAAACTTGGATCTTCCAACAGTGTTGTTTTCACTCACGTTGCTTTATATCCGTTGTTTTCCAATCTTTTCGCTCAATAATCTGATCTACAAAATCTACTCCGGAGTGAATGAACATGAATCGTATGAATTCGCCACGCGCTCGCATCGGAAAGTAACAAAGACGATACGTTGGTTTCCCCTCCGGAGTCGCCATTTTTATAAAACTGGGTAAATTCAAAGGAAACCGTGTGCTGTTTATTACTAAGCTGGAATTTTTTTAATGCATTATTAGTTTTTATCACGTTTATACTTTTGTTTCAAACGAGAAATATCAGAAAAGTGCAAGCTGCTTCTGTTGTTTGCTTTGCAATGATAAAAATGGCACGAATAATACAGGCACTTGCGATGAAGAAGATTTGTGTCGCCATAAAAAAGAACAATATTTTCTTCAGAAAAAACACCTTGGAGAAATTTTTTATCAGTTATTACTCAAACTTAGTTTTTACTGTTCGAACTGAAAACGTAAAAATTCAAAATAAAAATGACGGAACAACCACCAAGTCGGCCAAAATACGAGCTTTGTTACTTTCCAATGCGCGCTCGAGGCGAATTCATTCGATTCATTTTCCTGCATGCCGGCGTTGAGTTCATCGACACGCACGTGACGCCAAAACAGTGGAAAACTGAGCTGAGACAAGGTGTGCTTTAAAATTCTTGATTAAAATTAACAGTCAGATTACCCTTTGTATTAAAAAAATCTAATTTTGCTTATCGTTAGAAACGCCGCTTGGCAGCATACCAATGTTGCGCATTGGTGAAGGCGAAGATCAACAAAAATTGGGTGACTGTCTGGCCATCGGATCGTTCTTAGCCACGGAATTCGGTCGGTGCAAAATTTCACTTGAGACTGTAGCAAAGACAAGTGGGGGAGATCTATGCATAGCTTCAGCTTACATAGGTGAGGGACAGGAGGTATTGAGGTATTGTAACACCCATCCCAAAAGGCGGAAATCTCCCAAGGGTTGTACGTAACCCCAAATTTTTGAGAAGCCTAAGAAATTTTGTCAGAGAGACAAAAATTTCTCGAAAAGCAATTTTTTTCTGTAGAAATGCATTACATATCTCTGCAACCGTCCTATTAACCACACCAGATACAATTTCCAAAGCCCTGCCAAATTTGGTTTGTTGATGTATCGCCAAAAAACAATATCATCCGTGACCGCCAGCTTCAGACATAACCAGAAGAAATTTGGGAACTATTTCCTTAGTTATTTATTTCAGATTTGGCTGGCAAAACGCCACTGGAAGCAGCACGTTGTTTGATGTTTGCATCAAACATGATTGATTTGATGGTCAAAATGACGCCATGGATACACGCTACCGTTGGTGCAAAAGACCACACAAAAGCGGTAAATCCACAGAGTTCTTGAGATCCTGGAGAATCTGAAAAAAAGAATTTGACTGTTTAAAGTTCATCACTGGAAAACATGAAATCTGTGACAACATAAAAAACTAAAAAAGCAAAACTTGCGTAACTGAAGATTTTTTGACATAATTTTTAAACTGCTGCCATTTGCTTTGGAAAGCATCATTTTGGTTCAAATTCTAATAAACAAAGTAATACACGGCCCACTTATTTTTTTTGTGTTTCATTTTCGTCGAATTTTGCGCAAATATGGCAGTTCTTATTGTCTTTTTGAGCAACCCTGCATCGCGCCAACTCTTTCTGATACTGATGGTAATATCTGAATTTTACTGAACACATAGGCGGAGCATTGGTCGCAATTGGCAGACTATTTTGACGAGCACTGCCAAATGTACGACAAACATCTGAAAGCTTCTCCGGACGGTTGGCTCGTTGGCGACCAAGTAATTTTGCTAACGTTTATTAATTTGTTTCTGAGTAAGTAGTTTTTTAGCTTAGTTTCCATAAAACAATCAAACTCTCCAACATGTGCTGTTTTTTAAATTGCGGTTTCAGTTGACATGGGCAGATTTGTTCATCGGTGAAGTGCACCAGCGGATAGAAGAGAAGGTTTCCCCGAGTGCGTTCGACAAGTATCCCAGACTACGCGAACACTACCGCAAAATATTTCGTTTGCCTCATATTCAAAACCGCGTGGCAACTCGTGTGGCTTGTTCGTGGTGAAAGATATTGTCGCAGTAAAGGCCCGTTTATACCTGACATATGCAACCGTGCGTCGACGTATATGTACGTCAGGTATGAGCGATAGTAAGCAATAACACGAGACCTGATTGACGTGACGTGCCGTACATGCATAGGCTGTATGAACGGTAACATGCTAAAACACGGGACCTGACCTGAAGTGACGTGACGTGCCGTTACGTCAGGTATAAACGGGTCTTTCTTTACATTTCATTCATTTAGGACTGCAATATCGCACATGTTTCTGAACTACCCGAATAGGATTCGTTTTAAAATTAAAAACACTCACAAACTGGTAATCACGTGCAGTACAGTTGCTGCGCATGTAAGTGGGCGGAGCTTGTTTGGGAAGGTAGAACGACAGAACATTCATCTTGGTCATATTGTTCACATTTTTCATATCATTCCATCATATCAAGAAAAGCATATATTACACCTGTACATACATATGAATTGGAAAGTTAATATAAAAAAGAGTACTGAAACAAAACAAAAAAACAGCCGAGGCAACCGGGAAAATTGACGTGCAGTGCAGTATAAAAGCACAAACGGGAAATGTAGCTACGGCGATACAAAAAAAATGAGTGTGCGGTACAGTCACAAGATTGTCAAAAACACATGAAACGAAACACACGTTCTGTAGTTGTCGGAAAAGACAAGCCAACACCAGCATGAGTAAACGACGAAATGTTGAAAAAATAATGTTTGTAGAAATTGACAAATTCAATTTGCAAAAAAAGCATTTTAAATCATTTTTTTTGTAAAAAAGTTCACGCACCAATGTAAGTCTACTGGTGCATATAAACGTAATGATAAAGTTCGTTATACTTTTGTGTGTGACTGACCAGGAATGTGTGAACCCTATTATCCCGTTCAAATGAGAAAATAAAAAAATCAACAACGAAACGTGAAGGAGTTGAAAACATTTCAGTTATTCGTAACAAAAACAGAAACGTACCAATTATTGAAAACCATCGAGTCGGCTGAAAGGAACAAAGAAATAAACTTTGCAGGTTTGAGCATGGCAGGCTGGAGGAAAACACAAATGCAATAGTCAGTTAACAACCGTCAATAGAGGCTTGCTTCATGTCCCCTGGAAGATATACCGTTTGTTTGTAAGCTTGCCACACACAATTGACAAACAACTCAAGAGTAATATTACGCTTCTTGAATAACATTACTACATTGTATACCTGACAACTACTAAATTCAGCAATGTTAGCCTGAAGTTCAGTAGTTTATACATGTGTACTAGGGGAAACTACTAAAATGTGTCCAAATGCAACACTTGTCATGATAGCAGTCCAGAAGAAAGAAAGCCAGAATGCTGCTAAACAACTAAGCAAATTGAGATGCGTAATTATGATTAGACAAATGGGCATACAATATTAAATTAATTAAACAAAGTTTTCGTGCAATTATAAAGGTTTTGCACGAAAACATTTAAAAACGCAGTCAACGTAGTCACTTTTAGCATAAAAAAGACCACATGTGGCCATATGACAACAGAAATAGTTGAAAACAAGACCGAAAAAAATAACCACACTGACTTTTTTGCATCAAAAAAGATCAGGAAGACCTGATGTTTTTAAAATGTTCAGTCGAGTCGGAAAAATAAATTCACTGTTGTTGTATACACATTTCAATGTTATTTCTAATTTTTTTGTTTTGTGTTCAAGTAATCACATTCACTTATGCTTAAACAAAAAGTTATCCATGTGTGGTTGTGGTTACTTTTCGTGCATGAAAACAGCCACACTGGCTCCATTTTTTAAATAAAGGACATATACTCACAAGATGCGCGGCGAGATGTGACAGTTTCTTTGAGTTTTTAATTTGTTTTCTGTCAAATCCGCCAGCGCAAAACAGCAACTCAAATCAAAACTGTTTGTGCATAAAACATTTGATTATGTTCAAAAATACACCGTATGCACATGTGCAAGTACAATTGCAATATGTGTGCACGAGTAGGGTTGCCACGAGACATGTCTCGTCTCGTCATTTGTCTCGCTCGGACCCATTTTTGCTGTATCGTGTATCGTCTCGTCTCGCCAAATTCTCAAAATAGGCGTATCGTGTATCGTCTCGTACAATGACTTTGCGTATCGCGTATCGTCTCGTCTCGTGACTTTGCGTATCGTGTATCGTCTCGTCTCGCCAAATTCCTGTCTCGCGGCAACGGCATGTCGTGTGAAAATGTTCATCTTTCTGTGTGTTACCTACCATTGAGCAAAAGGAAATGGTTGTCATTCTGGTCAGAAACATAGAAATTCCGAGACGACTAGATACGAAAAATTTTATTGTTTTTTTGGATTTTCTCATGGCACTTGCATGTACTTCATCACGTGACGGTCTCAGGGATTTCTAATAACAAACGTAAAGAAAGCAGTAGAGTATATCAGATTCCACAGCAGAGACATGATTCCAAATAAAAATGGCACATTGTGGATGTCAGTGGGTACTGCTAAATGATTATGCATAAATATGGCAGATTTTTATTGTTTTGTGCTAATGTTTTTCTCCTGTGTGAGTTTTTGTTGTTGTTTTTTTTGCTTTCGCGTGTCTTTTTGTGTGTGGCAATCAATTGCGGAGTAAATAAATGTGTGCGCTTTGATACCTCAGGCATTATTTCCAAAAAATTCACAAATTACTTGTCTCGTCTCGTTTCGTATCTTTATTTGTCTCGCTCGGACCAATTTTTGCTGTCTCGTGTATCGTCTCGTCTCGTGACCCTGCGTATCGTGTATCGTCTCGTCTCGTGACCTTGCGTATCGTGTATCGTCTCGTATCGTCAAAAATCCAAAAATGCTGTATCGTGTATCGGCTCGTACAATGACTTTGCGTATCGCGTATCGTCTCGTCTCGCCAAATTCCTGTCTCGCGGCAACCCTATGCACGATTGATAGAAGATGATAAAAAGATAACTAAACAAAGTTTAATCACTAGCGAACAATCTGAGTCACTGAATCGAACAACATGTATGTACATATGTAGCACTACTTATGTGGTCTATCATTCAAGTGTAATTAAAACGTGAAAGTGAATTATGTGTGGCGAAAGACCGTGTATGAACAGTATGACGTGTATCGACCCAAAAAAGCAGTTAATCGAATCATTTAAGTAAATTTTTCAACGCTGCCAATCTGCGGGATGGTCGTCGTTTTGGCAAAGGAAGTGAAAGGTCGTGAGCGACGAATTGAAGACTTTGGAGAAAAATAGGTAATTTTGGCCAAAAGCCAAAATGGGTAATTTACTCGCGCCACGCTCCTAAATTCATTGATGGTATTGAGCTGCAGCTGACAACATTGTTGGGTCCCGTGTGTTGGAAGGAGTCGCGTGGCACTGAACGGAACGTGCCGTCGCCGGAATCGCAGAGCACTCGAGAGAGCGTCACTTTGCGCAGCTCGCTCAGCTGAGCTGGCGTGAAAATACCCGGATTTTCAAACCAGAATCTGAAATCATATCAGTTTTTTTTATTTTCACATCGATCACGTTACCTTCGGATTACAAGTACACATGTATTTGGACATCGTTCAAGTAAACAGGCATAGTATTTCGTATATTTCAAATAAAACAACATAAACACAAAGTCAACAATAAAAACTCACCTATCGCCATCACGAAGCCTCTTGAATTGCTCGCCGACCATGCACGAGTACACTGGACCCATCAGAGCCCCAGATACCGGACTTTCCAGGGTTCCGCCAACATACAAGTCAATTTGATCTGCAGTAACGATGGTAAAGTTTGTAAATGCGCAGCAGTCATTTTAATTCATGCGATTATCATTAGACTGCTAAAAATCAAAAGTTACGAAATACCAAGCAAAAGGATTGCATAGAAATCAACTTTTTGGCACGTGTTTTTTACACCATAAACATCTTGCAGATGAACAATCTCCTGCTGCAAATCAAGCCACTGTCCCGGCACAAGGGCAAGCACATGATTTATATTTATACATGCCATCATATACGGAATGGTCGGTTAAACATGGCAGCCTTTTTCAGGATGAAATGAGCGCACGAAATTTGAATAAAAAACGACGTTCAGTAATCCAATTATGTGTGAAATAAGACGTGTTTTTTGAACTAATTGATTCTTCGTGCTTGCGTCACGCGTGCACCAACCAATCAGCTAATTGTATATTGACATAAATATAAGCTACAGTTACATCGAACCTGGATGTCCATATAAATTTTGCATGCTACTGCGTGTAGCTCGCGGAATTTCGGTAAGGTCATCGAAGCTGCGTCCCCTGCTCAAACCACAGAATGCGCGCCAACCGTTATAAGACGGAATACCGTGATCACGTCCTCGTTGAATGTTCCGCGCCGCCAGATCCGTGTTACCTAAAAGAAAAAAGTACGAAAAAAACAGTGAAGCAGACAGAGAAGTACATGCGTTGCTTCAAGCAAACTAAAACACCCATTATGTTGATATGCTGCTGCTCTGCAACAACCATCTTACCAAACATATTTTCAGTTAAAGACGTTGTGATCCGCTGCGGCATCTTAACCGCTGTCGTCATCATACCACGAATGACCGGATCGATTCCAGTTTCTGGCAGACGTCTTGGTTGGAAGATGCCGTCGACAAACCGAAATCCGCCTTGTGGCACCGATTGGAAGTTTGCGTTCAAACGTGGATAGAACTCCTTTGAAAAATCTTCCAATAACTTGGGTTGTCTTGAAAAAATTTTCACCAAATTTAGATAACGAAACAACGTTTGGTTTTCAAACGGCATTTGTGTTGTTGTTTTAGTTTTGCTTCTTTTACCTGAACCATTCCGTGACCACCGCGATAAGCACCTGTCGCAAAGCCGTTACTAATCGATGGGTCAACGCTTGGCGTGTAGCCGTTGTAACGACCGATACGTCGGTTGAACTCAGTACCAATCAACTTTGGAAGGTACTCATTGTAAGTGATCACCTGTAATTTTTGTACATATGAAACTTGTTTTTAAAAAAGTAAAAAGGGATCTAAATCAAAATAACCTGCATCTGTGCTCCGACAATTTTGCGCGTCTCTGCATAGACTCGATCGGCGTTCCACGAGGGATTTGTTCGTTGCAAGACTCCAGCAATTCTATGAAATGTACTTGATACTAAAAGTGGGTGCCAGGAAAAAATTGATTAGACTCACCGATTGTGTTCTCTGACAAATAACGTGTGAAACGCGGCAAGGCCAAGAAACAAGTTTGCGCGATTGTCACCAGCCTATAAGCATTAGCTATGTCGTGTGTGTTTTTATTACGTACACCATTTCACACGAACCACAGTAAAAGACACAACGGACAAGATGTAGCATGTGATGGTCAGATTCTATATCCGTTATGAATAAATCATATAAAAGCACGCTTTGAATGGTGCACTAACTTGAAAATTGCCGTTCTGATCTGTTGGGGGAAATATCCGCCCTCCAATATTGGAGGTTCTTAGAAATGGCGTGAATCCGTTTCGTAGAGCAGCGGCATCGTTAGCCGAGCTTCCATAAACGTTGCTGGCGTCAATAAACGCCGTATTCTCGTTGTACTGCTCTCGAGGACTGGTGCTACATGTTGGTGTGGATCTTGACAATGGCAAACAACGTTGGCGGCCAAACCTGCAATATCAATGTACTACTTTGTGGACCAAAGAGTCATTTCACTTATTGTTTTGTGCCGCTGTTGCAGCACTACAGAAGCGATCATGCACAAACCGATTATCTTGTGACACCGTTTGAATATTCAGACAGCTTTGCGAGTTTGCGCAGCTGTTACATTGATTGATGTCCAACTGGGTTGTTTTTGAAATGTCGTGACTCAAAAACTGTCCCCACTGCATCATGAGAGCGTTATGCCCGCTGGTTACTTGCTCCGATGATGACAGAATAAATCGGGACAGTTCGCGCGACGATGCGGTGGAGCGAGCTGCAAATAATTGACGCATAAATTAAACAAACAAACACAAAAGTCTCTGTTCAACCCAAACAAACATTTATAAGATAACATTGTGTTTACTGTTTGGCGATTGTCTTCCATCGCCATACTCCGCCGGTAACCACCGTTTCAACGGTGAAAACGCTGCGCCCAACGTTGGACGCTGTTGATTGTTGCAGCTGCCATCGAAAGTGCGAAATTTCTCGTGGTAACACCGATTTTGGTTGCAGTCGGATGACTATGAAAGAGGCATTTACATCAAAACACCATAATAAACGTATATAAAGCAAAACTGTTAAAAATATTTAGTTGACAACACAGTAGTTTCTAAAGTTTTAACCTGCAGTGAAGGCGCACAACCGAATCTGCTAACGCTAGTAGTCACATCTTGTAGGCTGATTGTTCGACGAAATCGGGTATCTTCCTATCACGCGGATGCGCGAGCGAGCGTCAGCGAGCGGACAGCGCATCACGCATAATATGAGCCGTTTTCCCCTCGCGCGCGTTTTTCAAACTTTCTCGCTGCCCTGCAGCGAGCATAGTATAAGCCACAAACTTGGTTCTGCGCACACGAAACGAACACCCAAAGTTGTGCTTGGAGCCGCGAAAAAATTTTCATCGGACGATTTTTCATACGCTCTAGACACGAAAAACCTATTCTGAAAATTGTGTTACTTCTTTCCCTTTCTATTTTTTTTCTGGTATGTAATCAACATGTGTGCGCCCTTTCAGTTTTTACCTGCGACACTTTCACAGTCGAACAAAAATGTTTCCTGGGGTAATTTCATCCGGAGATTTTGAAAATTGGGTTAATTTTTTACCCAGACCCTGTTTTTGGGTAAAAATTGGGCATTTTTAAAAGTTCGCAGGGTTTTCACCTGGTTTTAAGTGTGCGCCCTTTCAATTTTTACCTGCGACACTTTCACAGTCGAACAAAAATGTTTCCTGGGGTAATTCCATCCGGAGATTTTGAAAATTGAATTATTTTTTTACCCAGACCTTGTTTTGGGTAATAAATTGGGCATTTTTAAAAGTTCGCAGGGTTTTCACCTGGTTTTAAGTGTGCGCCCTTTCAATTTTTACCTGCGACACTTTCACAGTCGAACAAAAATGTTTCCTGGGGTAATTTCATTCGTAGATTGTGAAAAGTTTTTTGCCCGGGCATTTTTTTCGTCAAAATTGTGCATTTTTTACAGTTCGTAGCATTTCGACTGGATATCAGTCGTAGCTTTTCACTCTTACAAATTTTGTCTGAGCTACGAAAAATAATAGGAAAAAGGTCTAGTCCGTAAGAATTCAATGCGCTGATCACGGATTTTGGGTTAGTTTTCTTACGTGAGCAACTTTAGATGCTGAATCGTGACGATTTCGGGCGAATCGGCCGTGGAAATTGGCGAAATCGGTCTAGAAACGAAAAACAAGAAAAGGGTGTTTTCCAGGGTAATTCAATGCGCTGATCACGGATTTTGGGTTAGTTTTCTTACGTGAGCAACTTTAGATGCTGAATCGTGACGATTTCGGGCGAATCGGCCGTGGAAATTGGCGAAATCGGTCTAGAAACGACAAACAAGAAAATGGTGTTTTCCAGGGTAATTCAATGCGCTGATCACGGATTTTGGGTTAGTTTTCTTACGTGAGCAATTTTAGATGCTGAATCGTGACGATTTCGGGCGAATCGGCCGTGGAAATTGGCGAAATCGGTCCAAAAACGAAAAACAAGAAAAAGGTGTTTTCCAGGGTAATTCAATGCGCTGATCACGGATTTTGGGTTAGTTTTCTTACGTGAGCAACTTTACATGCTGAATCGTGACGATTTCGGGCGAATCGGCCGTGTAAATTGGCGAAATCGGTCTAGAAACGAAAAACAAGAAAATGGTGTTTTCCAGGGTATTTCAATGCGCTGATCACGGATTTTGGGTTAGTTTTCTTACGTGAGCAACTTTAGATGCTGAATCGTGACGATTTCGGGCGAATCGGCCGCGGAAATTGGCGAAATCGGTTTAGAAACGAAAAACAAGAAAAGGGTGTTTTTCAGGGTAATTCAATGCGCTGATCACGGATTTTGGGTTAGTTTTCTTACGTGAGCAACTTTAGATGCTGAATCGTGACGATTTCAAGCGAATCGGTCGTTGAAATTGGCGAAATCGGTTTAGAAACGAAAAACAAGAAAATGGTGTTTTCAGGGTAATTCAATGCGCTGATCACGGATTTTGGGTTAGTTTTTTATGTGAGCAACTTTAGATGCTGAATCGTGACGATTTCGGGCGAATCGGCCGTGGAAATTGGCGACATCGGTCTAGAAACGAAAAACAAGAAAAAGGTGTTTTCCAGGGTAATTCAATGCGCTGATCACGGATTTTGGGTTAGTTTTTTAAGTGAGCAACTCTAGATACTGAATCGTGACGATTTCGGGCGAATCGGCCGTGGAAATTTGCGAAATCGGTCCGGAAATGAAAAACCAAAACAACGGTGTTTTCCATGGTAATTCAATGCGCTGATAACAGATGTTGGGTTAGTTTTTTTACGTGAGCAACTTTAGGTGCTGAATCGTGACGATTTCGGGCGAATCGGCAGTGGAAATTGGCGAAAACGGTCCAGAAACGAAAAACAAT
The DNA here is from genome assembly GCA_030248135.1 of Theristus sp. LFF4_11. Taxonomy (NCBI): domain Eukaryota; kingdom Metazoa; phylum Nematoda; class Chromadorea; order Monhysterida; family Xyalidae; genus Theristus; species Theristus sp. LFF4_11. Next base: position 22,915 of record JASANC010000839.1, on the reverse strand, counting down.
AAAAGGGTGTTTTTCAGGGTAACTCAATGCGCTGATCACGGATTTTGGGTTAGTTTTTTATGTGAGCAACTCTAGATACTGAATCGTGACGATTTCGGGCGAATCGGCCGTGGAAATTGGCGAAATCGGTCCAGAAATGAAAAACAAAAAACGGTGTTTTCCATGGTAATTCAATGCGCTGATCACGGATTCTGGGTTAGTTTTCTTATGTGAGCAATTCTAGGTACTGAATCGTGACGATTTCGGGCGAATCGGCCGTAGAAACAGCATAGGCGAAATCGGCCTAAAAACGAAAAATTAAAAACCTGAGTTGTCCGGGGTTTAGAAGAATGTGTGATTAACGAATTGTGATTTTGGTCCGACCTTCGGGGCTTATGTAAAAGTCAGAATATTATCTAAAAATGCGGGAGACGCATATAAAAGGAGGAATATGGCCTTGTGTAAGCAGTGAAAGACTTGGCTCGACAACGCTTTTCAAGTCTCTGTTGTGGTACACACAGATACAAGTACATAAGAGTCATATTTTTGCGCCGTTTATTCTTTATTTCGGTTGGAAGTGGCAACCCTCGTACATTGTAGACAAATGAAACTTTCACATTTGCTTTTTTTTCTAGCATTTAGCGAACACTAAAACCACTAAAATAACGATCAGACTTTAGATCGCTGACACTGGTTTGCACAAAGTGTATCGCAGAGGCGTTGGGGAACGCAAGGTCTCCTTCTGTGGCAATGACTCACCGGTTTATCCTGTCACAAGAGTTTGGTAAAAAGGGTGAAAACCAACGGAAGACAACACTTTTTGCACTGGTGCTGTTGTATGCACAGCGGTGCGTACGTTAGCAACAACAACAATTGTCACCCTCGTGGTCTGGTGGTAGTGCGTTAGACTACAGTCTGTGCGCTCGGGGGATCGAGCCCCGCCGAGGGGTATGTAGGCACTTAATGACAGAGAAAACTCAATGGGCGCCCTACTCAATGGCGTTCTGTATGCTTCTCTGGGTTAGCCCTGGCTAAAAACATCGCCTAAAAATCCCAACAAAACAACAACAACAACAACGATAAAGCTACATGCAGCAATATTTTGCAATTTCTGATGTTTCTGTTTTTGCACAGAATTTACAGAATTTCGCACATGGTGTGATTTTAGACTAAACTGAAGAGGACAATTGAAAATTAACTTCAAAGTTTTTACGCTTTTCAGCAAGCTTTTAAACAACAAACGCGGCGCAAAAATATAACGCTTATGTACTTGTATCCGTGTGTACCACAACAGAGACTTGAAAAGCGTTGTCGAGCCAAGTCTTTCACTGCTTACACAAGGCCATATTCCTCCTTTTATATGCGTCTCCCGCATTTTTAGATAATAGTCTATAGCTCGGAGAAAATTCTGAGACGGACCATGTTTGCAACTCATGTCACTTAACGGCGTTTTTCTTAGAAAGTTTTTTCTGGTTGAAAACAAGTTGTCATTCGGTATTTCGCACATGTACTTGCAGCAAGAGACGTCTTTCCAGCGATTTCAGTCGCAGGGTAGATGCGTTGCACACAGGTGCTGTACAGGGTGATCTGAAAAAACTTCATGATAAGAATCGGCTCTAGCTCACCAACTGGTGGATCGTTTGGGCTGAGAATTTAATCAATCATTACATGTAGCGTTTTATTTTTCGTGTTAAAATTTCAGCTGAATTCGTCTTTTCTATAATGGATAGTACAGAAGATGACAGACCTTCTTAGGTAGAAAGTACCTACCCGTGGGGGTGCCAATTTTTTGGGGGGTCTGGGGTAAGTGGAACCCCCACCCTCGGTCGCCTGCTAGGGGGTGCACTGGATGCTAATCGATTTATGGTGGGGGTGCCACCCTCCACCCCACCTGCCTATTTTATTGCAAATTTTCAATGAAAAACGCTATAAGTTTTATAAAATTCGCTAATACAGTTGTTTGTAATACTAAAAAAATCTCTTCTTTAATGCATATTATAGACCTGAGAATTGAAAAATCATTTTTGAACAAAAATTTTGTGACCCCCCACAGGGCGCAACTTCGTGCTAGGGGTACACCCCAACCCTATCATCTTCGGTACTGATAATGGATGCAAAACTAAATAATAACTTTTATTTTGATCCCGCGTCTCAATTCGCGCATAGATGGGTAAGCAGTCTCATGCACGACGCAGGAATTCAAAATTGGCAAAGAAATCCGAGTCCACTAAATAAGGGTCACTTCGGCTATTCTAAAGTACCACATACAGATTGAAACTAGTTTCCTTTTACGTCTACAACCGCATTGAGTCGCAGGGCTTAAAGAAAGGGTAATAGTGAAAACGCGAAAAACTTGAATTGTCAACCTAAATACAGCACGCTGCACTTAGCGCACGTCCTCCATATAACGCTCAAAGAGATGTTTCAGTTTTTGGCTGTGAATTTTGGTGTCTTTTCTTTTTGAATGAATCGGATCGTTTTTCATTCTTTTGCTGGAACAATTTCCTCTGGAATCACTGTTTTTTGTAGCAGCCAAGCCGTCGACTTTTTTCTGGTTCTGCTGCATTTTGTAAAAAATGGATTGGACCACTGAGCAGCGGGTATTCTCTATTTTTAAATGCGAGCAAACAGAAAGCTTAACAACAGCTATTCATGCGTTTCGTCGACAAATCGATTTGCGCAGTACCAACACGCTCGAAATGCCCGAACAATTTGGTTGTGGTACGCTGCAGATAGGGTATAGGTTAGTGGTCCGCTAGAAGTCCTGACCTCACTCCTTCTGGACTTTGTTTCTGAGGGCACTTGAAACATCTGGTGTATGCATCAAAACCGGCGACTACCGACGAGTTGAACGAAATTAACCGTTCAGTGACGAGTTGAAACAAAAAGTGCTGCAAAGTTTTCGACACCTCATGGCCGCTGCAATCAAAAATTGGTACGCTCATATGGCTCAGTTTAAGCGACTCCAACAAGGCAGACACATTGATGAAAACGACAGTGAAGCGAAGACGAACTGGCCAAATTCCTGGATGAACTGGATGAAAATCTGGATAATGATGATGATGTGCACCCGGAACTAGTGTTGTGTACCGAAGCGATTTTTTTTTCGGTTTCGGTTTCGGTTGACAAATTTTTTTGGTTTCGGTTTCGGTTTCGGTTTCGGTTGATGAAAAATTTCTTTTTCGGTTTCGGTTTCGGTTCGGTTACTGAGCATTCACCTCTTTCGGTTTCGGTTTCGGTTACCGACAAAATATTTCATTTCGGTTCGGTTTCGGTTGATTTTCGGTTTCAAATGAAAAAGATTGCTTGATCGATGGCGCATATATATTGCAAGTTGCATGCAACATAAATTATTCAGTTTCAGTGCTTTCAGGATAGATTCTCCGATAAATTGTAAAAATTTAGGGTGCGGTGGACAATGAATGCTAAAATGAAAAGAGGAAGAGAAACGGAACGGATATGGAACGGACCCTTGGCCTGCTTTATAGCTTTATTTAAAAAATGTTTCAGTGTTGCCAGATGTTTCCTAAACAGCCCTAATTTGTTTGTGCACATTTTATTGCATAAGTCCCCCGGCAACAAGGGCATCACATTCAAACGGAATGTGTTTCTGATTCTGTTCTTTATTCTGATTTCTGATCATGATTCATGATCTCCTGAACTGAACCGAACATTTTCCATTGACTATGTCCTGTTGTAAGAAGATCATCGTCGCGGTTGCTCTGCCGGCATGACGTTGGGCCACATGCCAAAAAAAAACAAATAAAATTGTTTCTAATCTAAATTTACACATGTTGTTGTCATTATTAATCATTAATCAATGAAACCAGAAAAGCACATGATGATACGATACACGCACACCCAGCTACCAGCACAGCACGCACAACACATGCAAAATTACACAACACAAGTTGGACAAAGACGAACACGACACACATACAACAGTAACACATGAACAAACATACAACACAACACAACACACCAAAACCACAGTGTCAGTGACAGTAATTCTGGTGTAGTGTAATCAGTGTTTCCACTTCCACTGTTTCAATTTTTACGTTTTTTTACGTTGGTCAGGTTTCATTCAGCTAAGCTGAAATTTTTCTTATGTAACCGAAAAATAACCGAAAATTCAAATTTTTTCGGTTTCGGTTTCGGTTGGTGGACAATTTTTTTTTCGGTTTCGGTTTCGGTTCGGTTACCGAGCACTCACCTCTTTCGGTTTTGGTTTCGGTTACCGGTGCTCGAAAATGCATCGGTTTCGGTTTCGGTTGGTGATTTTTTTCGGTTTCGGTTCGGTTACCGAGAATTTCGGTAACCGAACACATCACTACCCGGAACCATAAATTGAAAGTTGTATTTTTTGATAAAATTCTTGATTTCGAGAGCTACAAAGACAGAGACTGCCGTAAAAATTTAACACAACAAATAAGAAGCTATAAGTAATGCTTGCTTACAATTTCAGCACAAACGATCTGAACCATGTCAAGCTAGAGCCGATTCTTCTCGTGTAGTTTTTTGGATCACCCTGTATTTTCTTGAAAAAAACTGGCAGCAAACACAATTGACAGCTTGTACCATACCGATTTAATCGCGCTATGTTTTACACTCTGTGCTGCGGTTGGTTTTAGATTAATACGCGTTCAATATTGTGTTAGACTAGAAACAAAAACCTAGCATTTTTTAAAAAGGTTTCTGTTTTTGTTGTGCGACATCTCACAATAAAATCTTAAAAGTAATATTACTTTTAGCTATATTTTGTTGTAATAACAAGTAAAAACTCCTTTCTTACAATTAGAAAATTAAAAACAATCAAAAAATCCTTTGTTATACCAAGATGAAAATCCCTAAAAATAAAAAACTAAAATTTGTGTAGTGGTATGTCTGGTTGTTTGCTTACACACATATGAAAATTTAAAAACACTATTTGTTGTGTTGGCAACAACGTTGATTTAGGTAATAATTTAAACCTCAAGTTTGAAAAAAAGATTTAGTTTTTGCTAACATACTGATTTGTTTTGCGTGTTGTGCATTACCATTAAAATAATAAACTAATACTTTTGACGAAGACTCTACCCTGTAGTAGTGCGATATCATCGTTGACACTCCGTTCCATACTGATGCACGAATATACCAATGGCCAAGTTTGTTGAGATGTCGAATAATCATGTGGAAGTTGGAATCGTTCAAACTGGTCAAGTCAGCGAAGGTGCCGTTCGATCCCAAAGGATCAACAAACTCAAAGAAGACTCGTAACGTATTTGGCCCTGCAATTACGTTTTTTTGCAAATTTCGTCAGCAGTATTTGGATTTAAAACTTGACAAACTTACATGACACGTAAGGGTCATTGAGCAGTATTGTCATGTTTTCATCTAGCAGGGCAATTTGGTTCAATGTCAACACTGGTGTAGTGTTTGATACAGTAGGTAGGTATTCTCGGGTTATGAGGAAAATTGGATATTGCACTGTTTCATTAGTTCCCAATGTTAGTGTGTCCATCAGTTTTCCTTCGTAGTGAATCTGAGCTGCGTTCGGCTGGAAAATATCTTTTAATGTTGAACTTTAATTTAATTTTCATCCACTGCTGTGAATGAACTTACCCCTGTATCATTCAATGCAATCATAAGTGGACTGCCCATCAAATATTCCGTTGCGGCTGAATCGTTCCATTTCAGCGATATGTTTTTCGTGACGGTAACTAAAAATCGCGTTAAATTTTTAGCATCTTTCGCATTTTAGCCATTTAAAAAGCTGTATCTCAGATTTCTTTGCCGGTTTTCTATACACATAAAGTTATTTTTTAAGACGTCGTTCTAAAGTATAGCTAATGTACTCATTAGTCAACAGCGAAAATTTAGCGCACGATGCGGGTTTAACCAAAGATGTGCCAACTATAGAAGGGCAGAACTGGAACATCTTGATCGGTCTGCAAGACCACTGTCATGCACAAAACCTGAAGACCACATGCTGTACACGGTGAGCTTCTCTTGAATGCGTGCCTTATAAAAAATTTGCTGAAGGCGCCTTTAGCAATTAGTTTTTCTTGCGTACGCACGGAGACAGAACTTAAGAAATGGCTACGCGAATTAGAATTTCGTACGCATGACTGTCGTTCGCACGTAACGACTGTTTTGCGCACATGATTTAGAACGTTGTCCGTGCGTACGCAAAAAAACTTGTGCCCACACGAATTAGAATTTCGAGCGTGTGACTAAGTCTGTCCGACACGACTGTTTTGCGCACGGGATTTAGAACGACTGTCTGTCCGTGCGCAAAAAGACAAATGCGCACGCGAATTAGAATTTCGTTCGCACGACTGTCCGACGACTTTTTGCTGCCAGCAGCAAAAAGTCGTTCGACGGATGTGCACACGAAATTCTAAATTGTGTTGAGGACAGACGCACAATAAAAGCACGCATATACCACCAGACACACGCGCGCACCTGGGGTTTCTAAACTTTTGTTCGCCACTGTACAATCATTGTTTTTGAGTAAATTTTAGCCAACAAACAGAATTCAAACGTTGATTGATTTTGTTTTTGATTGATTGATTAATTTTGGTTTTGAGCTGCTTCTACGCGCTGTTGTAAATTTATCTTGGCAATGATTGTTCACTTTTTACATTTAAAAAATCGCAGCGATTTTATTTTTTTAACCAGTGTTAAAATTATTTTGTTACCGTGCCGCAGGAATGGGTTTATCGGATAACATGGCAAACAATGGGTAGAATATTCTGTGTCTTTGTGTGGGTGGACACACACACAAACTTGCGGACAAATTATGCGGACAAGAACAATTATGAAACAAAACCGACTGTTAAAACAGTTTCTATAGTTTTTTTTTGAAATCGCATCGCGAAACATACATCGGCATAGCCACGTGCACGTTGCACTTCGCGTTCAAATCAAAACACTGTTTTTCAGTACAATTTATTTTATTGAAAAACCTTAGACTTACGTTTTTGATTTTCTTTGAGTTAGAATTAGCTCAAAATGACACACGCTGTCTCGAAATGATCTTTTTCTCAAATAAAAAAGTTTGATCCAAACAACTATGTTAATGTTGCCTAAAATAACAACAGAAACATCAGAAAAAAATGCGAAACGGTATTATCTTTTCGTGCGAAGAAGGCGGAGTAATGTTGACTGATGTGTGGAAAAGCCGCACAGCTGAAAAACGTTTCGCGCCAGAACGCAGAACGCAGAATATGAATTAAAATAAATTTTGTTTAGTGATAAAAGATTCTGACTGTTTTTTTTCTCAATTTCTTGCACAAATATGTCGTCAGAATACGTTGAGTTGCGCTCATTTCAAATTGCCGCGCAGCCCTGAAACATTTTCTCTATCTGTGCTTGCGAACGCATTTTGGGTCACGTTTAATAAGAAAGATAATAGTTAACTCTGGCGAAAAATTCAACAACAGCTTTTAAAATTTTGAAAAAAGTTTTTTTTATAACTTTTCTATTTATTTTTTTGCTACGCAAAAAAAAACTCGGCGTGTGTCAGGATAAAAAGACAAACAGCTTGGCTTTTGGCTAACAATGCATGTGTTGAGGTAAACGGGTAAAGCACAATAGGAATATACGGGTTTAAGTTAAGAGAGGTGGTTTTCACGACACCATTGTATGGCTTTTTTAATTGGTTGTTACGAAAACTATTTTGAGGTTCTGTTTTTTTAATTCAATTTCATTTTACCAAAAAAACTTTGGGTTTGATTAAATTGGTTTATTAAATCACATAAATGGCTACGCACGGGTCAAATTGCAAGTAAAAACTAAGTTCGTCAAACTAACGTTTTCGTTCGCAGATGAATCCAGCCAAACCAGAAACCGGACTACCCTCATCAAGTGTGTTATACTTGTAATGCAGGTTTGCCAGCTGAATTGATGTTGTGCCTCCAGTAACCCACAAGTTGGTTCTGCAGTTTAATATTAAACCGTTATTAAACAGAGCCACAGCAAAATAATGAACCATCAAAAGTGCAGTTTTGCCATACGGTGCCGAGGCCCGAACAGCGGGAGCCGCGCTACACGGAACAACGAACTAAGTTAAGTAAGTCAAGCCATACGGTGCCTGTGTTAGAACTCAATTTAAGGCAGGTACTGTATACATAGCACCTCACTGCACGACTTGTAAAGTTTCAGCGTCAATTGCACAAAAAGGACTCTGCATTGCATCTGTAAACGTCATCGGCTCAGCTACTGTCTATCTATATATAAAAAACTATTTTACTGCCTACTGAAAGTTTCAAAGCATAAAATAGGATTTTTTACCGAAAATAACTTTTTTACTTTATGAACGGCTTTTTCAGAATACCGACCCACCTTAGGCACAGTTTTTAGTAAGTTCTGAATTTTTTTACGAATCTAACATTAATCAAACCGCCTCAATGCGTTGAGTTCAAAAATCATATTTGTTTTTTGATTTGACCTTCTTAATGCTCAAAAAATAAAAAAAACGTTTTTTGAGCGATCTTCAAAAAATAGCTCTAACTTTATTATGCTGTGGCTGGATGGATTTCACAAACACAATTTTGTGTTATTTTGGTTGGTTGGTTATCAATGGTTATCAAACCACGGTGATTACTGTCTTAAATGCACACTGCGTGGTTAAACTGCACATACGACATTGCTCAATAAAATTTGGGTGCAACAAGGGGGCAAAGTTTCTTAAAAAAACTACTTTAGAAATTCAATTGTGTTTCAAATTGATTGTGATTGATTACATTAATTACTTCTTTGTTTGTTTAAAAAACACAATTGTTCTTGTGCAACTGATAACCTCGAAGAGAGCAGACAAAGAGTGCTGTTTTTATTTGACCATATAATGTACCTTGAAGCTGCGGCAGCTGCACCATATGACGGCAAGCTGCACCCTGGACTCCCACACTGTCTACTGGTTTAGGGTCTGGTGCACGTATAAACTTACCTGTCTGCAAAGACTGTGGTGTTCATGTCTAGCAAGGACGTGAGGAAGTGCTGATCAGCACTGGTCAAGTTTGCTAGCACACCATCGCGTGAGAAACACTCAGCGATTGCAGTTGCTTCTGACACGGCAGCCGTGGATACAAAATATTCTCGATGATTGTTTTGATGCCACCATCCTATGCACTGTGGAGCTGTGGCTAAAACAAAGATAGCGTGTAGCAACAATCGTCAACAAAACAGGTCGCTTAGTCTGATTGATAAGAATCTCAATGTACCGTGTGCATATAAAGCAGCAACATAAACTTCGGCAAGGGCATTTGAAGCAATCACTGGCTGATCATCAATCCATGGCATTGCCCAGTTTGCGCGAGTCCAATGTGCACTTGATGAGTTTTGATATGGAAAAAATGCTTGTGTCACTCGGAAATCGGTAGGTCGACACACCACAATTACCTTGATTATTAAAAACACCTTTTTAACTGAACAAAAAAATTATACTCGTATAGAACAACTTTACCCTGTAGTAATGCGAAATCATTGTAGAAACTCCATTCCAGACAATTGTTCTAAGGTACCAGTGGCCAATTTTGTTCAGGGGTCGAACTATTGTGTGAAAACTTGGATTATTAACGCTGGCAAGATCCGCAAAGGTACCATTTGTATCGAGTGGATCAACAAACTCGTAGAAGACCCGTAATGTATTTGGCCCTGCAAGCAACCAAGGCGAACAGTTTTGTCATTCTTATTAACAGGCCAAATGGATTAGTGAATATAGCTGACTCACATGATACGTAAGGTTCATCGAGTAAAACGGTATTATTTTCGTCTAAGAATGCCACACTATTCATTGTCAATGTTGGAGTTGTGTTTGCTATGGATGCTAGATATTGTCTTGTGAATACAAATATTGGGAATTGAATAACGTCTTTTGTTCCCAGCGTCGCCGTGTCTATGATTTGCGCTTGATAATGCACTTGTGTTGCGTTTGTTGGCTGCAATAGAACTGCTTTTATATACTAAAACAACCAACCGAATTTCATAGTCCTGACGATCAGTATAAACTGCACTAACCCAAGAATCGGTGAGGTTTATGAGGAATGGGCTGCTGCTGTAGTACTCAGTGGTTGCAGAATGGTTCCATTGTAATGAGAAAATTTTCGCCACGGAAACTGAAAACTTTTTGTTGATAGAATACGGTAGAAACCTTTGATGTTTTTTGAAACATCTTTTGAAACACCCTTGAAAAAAATGCGATTGTTTTATAAAATTTGGATAAAAGAGTATAAACACAAAACTTGCTTTTAATACCATAAAGTATTGAAAAATAAATTTGAAAATCAAAAAATTCTGAAAAAAGTGGAATTCTGAGTGACAACTAGTGGAGTATAAACGGGCCTTATAAACGGAGTAAGATTTCGACCAAGTCAAAAATTGGAGTTTTTTGGTTTCCCGCCATGTGACACTCCGTCCACTTTTGGGTGGGGGTCTTATAAGTGAAAGGAATTGGTAAACGTCTGCTTATATTTCAGCACAAAACAACGTCTACTCACGCTTGTAAGCTTATGTTGCATCAGCGAGTTTTATTTTAAGTCTAAATTTCTATTGGTAAGTTTGTAAATTTTGATAAAAATGATAGCACAAAACAAGTGACCACGCACACACCATGTGGAAAAGTTTACATTTAAAAGGCAAGACTGGTGGCGGATGGGCTCTTTGTCAAACTGTTTTTTTTAATATTTTTTATTATCATCATTTGTACTTCGCTTCTAAGAGTAATTGAAAATAGAACAAAGGAACAAAATTTTTGGTTTTTTGAATACCTCTGTTCAATCTGGACAGTCCAGGAAACACAGGAATTCTTACACTTACTTTGTCGTTCACAGACGTAACCGGCCATGCCAGAAGACGGAATTTCTTGATCTTGTACTTTGTAGTTGTAGTAGGTATTTGACAACTGCACGGATTTGTTGCCTCCAGCAACCCATAGGTTTGATCTAAATGTATGGGCTCATCAAATCAAATATCCTCAAAACTTATCATGCCACATGAATAACGTCATATTTCTGACATACCCATCAATGAAGACGGTTGTGTTCTTATCAAGAAGCGCAGTGAGAAAGTTGGTGTCATTGCTTGTAAGTGTTGCTAGATTTGAATCCCGTGAAGCGCATGCAGCTACTGCACCTGCCTCTGTAACGTTTTCTGTTGATACGTAGTATTCTCTGTTGCGGTACTGATGCCACCATCCCATGCACTGAATGGCAGATCCTGTACAAATGAAACAGTTTTGGCATGTATTGCTATTATTTTGTACATAAGTAACAGCTGACGGTGGCACTGAAAAAAACGTTTTAGTTTTTAATTTTTAAACAAGTTAAGCCTAAGCCTAAGCATAAGCCGAGTCGTAAATGGGTGGGAGTACTCACGGGTGTCCTGGGTTTAGGGATGGGTTTCACGGAACTCACTTTTCCCACACGGGGCACAACTTCGTGCTAGGGCGAGTACAAACCTTACACCCCCTCTCATTTTTATATTATGTTTAGCTGTACTGCTTATATCTAGATATTTAGCGCACATTTATGCACCCGAGAAACCAAAAAAATTATGATGATTTATGATTTATCAAAAATTTATGATGTTTGAACAGAAATTTGAGATTACGGAAACATTTTTCAAAAGGGGTACCCACGGAGGTACCGAGTCGTGAAGGGAATAGGGGTACATACGGGAAATGATCCCGAGTTTTTGGGGTGGGCCGCGGGCAGCACCCTCGTGGCCTGGGTGGTAGCGCGCTATACTACTATTGTCTGTGCGTTGTGGATTTGAGCCCTGCCGAAGAGGGTGTATAGGCTCTTATTGGCAGAGAAAACTCGATGGGTGCCCTACTCGACAGCCAAAATGAATCGTTCGTTTCTTCGTTGGGTGTCATGAACCCCCTCCCCCTAACAGGCAGAACTTCGTGCTGAGCGCAACACTCTCCACTTCACCCCAACCTTCCACATCTTCGGAACTGCCAGTTATTTTTTTTGTGGAACACGAAACCCCGAACTGCCAGGCCTTTTTTAATAAATATGCTAAGGTTGGCTTGTGGCCACGCATATACAATAATGTATGCTTGTCAGTTTTTGCTTTGCGTGCTGTGTATTGATACCGCAAAAACTGGACACTGTTTTTGCGGTTTTTCCCGGTAAGTAAAGACCTCGGCAACTCCGGGCTCGTCAGTTCGACAAGTCGCCAGACCGTACAGTCTCAAAAATATTTTGTGCGCCAAAGGATGTTTTGTAATTACGCATATATGCGTGGCCACAACCAACATACAGTGGCGACCATAAGTTTGGAAACCCCCATGCGCGCGTGTGTGTGTGTAGTGGTATACGCGTGCTTTTAAGGCTGCTTTGTTTTTATGAACACTTGTTGTTCTTGTTGCTTGTTCCAAACATAAAAATTATTTGCTTATGTGCACAGTATTAACGCAAAAATGCGCTTTATCCAAACTTTTGGCCGCCACTGTATATGCGGTCTGTCGACTTGTCGAACTGACCAACCCGGGTCGCTGTGGTCTTCGCTTACTGGCAAAACCGCAATAACAGTGTCCAGCCCTCACGGTTTTGGTATTTTTGAAAACATTTTTCTTCACAAAAAAGAATGTCTGATTTTTGTGCCGCCTGCCTCTAAACACATTAAAACAACTGTTATAGAAACAAATTTGCAACGTCTAATACCATGTGAGTACAAAGCGGCAAAATGGATTTCGGCATATGCATCCGCCGCTATAACAGGCTGATCGTCAATCCACGGCATGCCCCAACTAGCTCGGCTCCAACCTGCACTCGTTGAATTATCATAGGGGAAGAATGCCTGTGTGATGCGGAACTCCGTCGGTCGACAGAAAACGATGACCTAAAGATTAGCACTTCGCAAATCGTTTATTTATATGTTTATTTATTGCTCACTTGTTCACTCACTTGTTCTAATTATCCCTGGCAACAAAATTTGCGTGTCTATTCAAATCAACAATAGCAACAACGGAAATCAGTACTTAATATTGATAAAAATATTACAACACTAATAACCAGTAACTTCAGATCTGAGTGTGCGAGCGCAGTAACTTGTTCGCCTACTTACCCTGTAGTAGTGTGACATCGCGGTAGACACCCCGTTCCAAATTGACACACGGATATACCAGTGACCGAGTATATCGAGTTTTCGAACAATCATAAAGAAATCCGAATTGTTCACGTTGGTCACGTCGGCAAATGTTCCGTTAACATCCAAAGGATTAACAAACTCGTAGAAAACTCGCAATGTGTTTGGCCCTAAATATATGATTCTTGTTGACTCACATAGGTTTTTTAATATTTTGACCACGCACAAAACTCAATTTTAAACTCAATTCACAGATAATTTTTTCATTAGTTTTTGACAGTTCCTTAGATAACATCAAAGTAACTTACGTGCAGATCTAATAACAAGAATGCGAATACAGTAGCGGCCAAGTGTTGGAACGCTGCGCGGGAGTGTGCTGTGTATTGCGCGCGTGTTGCATCAGCCCCACAAACACTATTATAAGAAATTATGTGTAACGTCGAAACACTTTTCGACCCAATGTTGCCTTTAATTATTATAATAGCGTTTGTACGGCTGATGCAACACGTACGCAATACACAGCACACACGCGCGTAGCGTTCCAACACTTTTGGCCGCCGCTGTAGTTGTTTGTATGAAAAATTTAATAACCTCATACTTAGTACAGATTATAAAACCAAAAATTATGATTATGTGTGTTCAAAAATGTGTTATTTTCGAAACATTTAGAGAGGTAGCGAGGTGGTGGGGACCCACGGGGGATACCGAGTCGGGAAGTGTATTGACGCTTATTAATACGCCAACGGTTGCCACATCAGGGTGTCGACGAAGCAGTGTTTGGTCGTTTGGCTACAAATCATCTCTATTGCAGGTTTGGCGTTCGCAATTACATTACTTCCGCATTCGGTACGCCTGTTCGGAAGTCGCAACAATTACAGCAACGAGCGACAAATGCATTGCCAACTCACGCAAAGAAACAACGTGTTCGATAACGCAAAGCACCCGTTTGACACTTGTTCCGTCGAATCAGCGAAGCTGTCTGCTCGTTAAATTAGATTAGATTAGAACCATTTCGATCGAAACAAAGAACGTTGTCCTGAAGTGCCACAAATAGAACGCGTATTTCACGAGATCATTCAAGATGAACGTGGAATCATTAAAACGTTGCAAGAGCGCGGGGTCCTGCACGTCAACGTCGTGTGCCGAAACAAAGAAAGACACCAAATTGCTGAGTTGAGCAATAATACAAACAACAGTCACGGCTTCTCTTATTGTGTCGACAGCTGCGGATGTATGGGATGTGGGTATTTCCTCTGTTCCGAAGCGTGCCTGTTCTACAGAACATGGGCATCTCCAACGTGTCCCACAATCTACAAAGTTTTCGACTGCCTGAATTGGCAACTCGAAGTGGACTTCACGATTTCGCAACATCTTCAGAATCAAACCGACGCCCGAACATTCAAGTTGCAACCCGCCGTTTCTCAAAACTGGAACAACATGTCGGTAACCGTAATCGCAGCATCGGATACTATTGTTCCAGATCTGACAACAAAGTTTGTTTCGGATGGTGAAGACATTGTAATGGCCGACGCTAGTTCAACTGGTCAACCAGTAGCAGGTACACTAGGCCAACTGCAGTGTCCCACTCAGAAGGACGCCGAGAATTTTGCTTGCTACATGGCACTCGATGATTGTAAATGCGTCGCAGCAAGCAACCGAGCGCCTTGTCGGTGCAACACTGTCGAAATCAAAGACATGTTCGGCAAAATGAACGCCACATTGCCACTGGAGTCAAACGGTATGATGTTGCTGCCAACGGAAAACAATTCAGTCGTCGCCGAAATCACAGAAGGCACAAGCGTTGAAGTGCAAATCGATGTGAACGGTCTGAAGCTTGTTTCCAAGGCGGAACGCAACACCTGCCACGTCACGGTGCGCCGGATTGAAGGCTGTTATTTCTGTTACACAGGTGCAAGAATCGAACTTGTCTGCTACAGCAATGAAACAACAACACTCGCGCATGTCACGTGTTCGGATGTGCGCTTCAGTACCCGTTGTTCGCGGAAGGGCCTCGTCGAAGAGCATCGCATCAACGTCAATCACCGTTCCGTCAATCAACAATGTCAAGTGCAATGCAACGGCGGAACATCCACTTTCAACATTGATGCCACGCTCACGTTTGTACCAAAGCATCGACTGGGCACGATTACTAATCAACTTGCTGTGTCGCGCACCCCCAGTGGCTTTGGAGGTTTCGACTTTTTGACGTTCATCAATTTGGGCATCGGAGCATGGATCCACAAGCTCATCCTCTCGCTAGTCGGCATCCTGGTCCTCGTCCTCTGCTTCCCAATCCTAATGCTTGCCTGCACTCAAGTATGCTCCCTGACGTTGACCAACCTGTCCGAAAATCTGCGAACCCAGCCCATTCCGCCAAATGCCAATCAGCAAGGCCAATGCCAGCAGTAGCAGAAAATCGGATCAGTCATTTGCAATCACAAAAACCGTTTCAATTTTCAAACGATCGTATCGAAATATTGTTTTTTCAATTGCTGTTCATCGTAACCGTTAATTAATTTCCCACACCTTTAATTCTGCCGTTTTCGTGGGAATGTATTGAAACTTCTTAAATTAATGCATGCTTATTGATTGTTGTGATGCTGTGTGTTGATCTACGTAATGCTTACGTTTCACGGAGCAGCATGACACGGTGTAATGTTTTGTCTACAGTTTTGTTGCTTGTTCATTTCTACTGGTTTGTGCTTGTAGTTCTAGCAGTGTAGTTCAGTTTAGTCTTCCTTTTTACACAATAAAACAGGAAGGGGGTGGGAGGTACTCACGGGGGAGGGGGGCGGGGGCCAGGGTGTGGGTGTCACGGACCACCCACAGCGCGCAACTTCCAGCTAGGGGAATACACCCCCTCATCTTCGGTACTGCAACAGTTTGATAAAAAAAGCCTCTAACAGCAGAAGCAGTACTTTTAAAGATACAATTTTTATAACCTACAATTTTGCTAATTTTTACGACCTACAACAAGAATTCGATGAAGAAAGTTGTTAATGCTTTGAAAACTGAAGAAAAAACCTAACAATTTACGATACCTATGTAAACATTATTGGATTTTGAAATTCTTACTAAAAACAAGTTATTTTTCTAAAAAACGCACTTACATGATATGTACGGTTCATTAATAATAACAGTCATATTTGTATTTTCGTCAACGTGAGAAATCTGGTTCAATGTCAACACTGGCGTTGTGTTTGATACAGTGGGTAGGTATCCGTACGAAAGGTCACCAGTCCCAATAGGTATCTCGCCCCAGACGGCCCAAAACATGCAAATGGCTAATCCACCACCAAGGCTATAGACGCTCACATCTAAGGACCCCCATCCGAACCCTTCATGACGAACTAAAATCCGCACCGCGAACACCCAAAACGCTATAAATTTAGCCAGCGTGCCAGCAATAAAAAACTAATGGCACTTACGCCCCAAATGAATCCAGCGAGACCACCGTCCCCCCGTAGCCAAGAATGAGCCCCCCCCCAAGCCATATTACATATAATCAACAGAGAAAAATTCGACCTCACCATCACAAAACCCCCCAATCGGCTAAATAATAAGGATCCAAGAAAGGTGTCCACTGGAAGTGAGTCCCCCCCGGAGAAACACCCCTCAGGCCACAGCAAGCGGACACAAAATTCCGGGGTCCCCACCTCCGAGGGACAAAAATAATGACACACCCAACACGCTAAGGCCACTCCTCTTGAAGTAGCTACAACATAAACTGGCAGGGCAAGCAATCACTGGTCCACCGCCCCACGCCACCTAGAGTTTGGAAAACGCTCCAAACGGGCCCCCACATCCCTAGTTACTATATCATGGCTCTACATTAAGATAAAAAAACTAAAAAAACCAACCGATAGTAATAGATATCGGAATCCACCACACAAGCCGAGGTCCAGCCCTTCGACTTCGAACCAGCGCACTAGCAAGTCGCATCCCCGCGCCCCGCCCGCCCTCATCTCAACCGTTTAACTCACTCCCCAGACGTAACTTACATTCATAGGGTCCAGAAGGACTAGTCCAAAAGGCCACAGACCGCCCGAAGAGTAGTTCCTCGATGTCAACGCCCCAACTACCCCACCTGCCGACTAGCGCATAGGTCTGGAGCACGAAAACCATCAACCACCCATCCATGAACGGGCCTTCCCCTCCCAGTAAAGTCACAAAACTAAAATAAGGTATAATCACCTCTGTGTGTAGACCAAAAACGCAATAAGCTCACGCGGAATTAACCTACCCCCACAGTACCCCCCCCCACCCCCTTAGATAAGGACCATTCCCCCCCCAGCGCTACAACTATATATATGCCGCCCAACAACACTGATAATTTACCTCCCCCAAAGAGTGCCAAACCCAAATGGCCGCCACGCCTAAAGCCCACCACACCCCACTCGCACATCCCCAAATAGGCCCCCCATACATTTTCCAGAAAAAGCGTACACCGAGACGTCCCGATAAAAGCAGAGCAAATGCACTATAATTGGCCCCAGAATTACGCGTAAGTCACACCATGCCGCCATAACAGGTGTCGCACACGCCCCCACCCCCCATAGACGCTAAGAAGCGTCGAACCCCCACCCTAAATTTCAAGTTCATTGCGTTCAGTCACGTCCTTATATGCGTTCTCCCCCCTCTCCATTCCACCAAGCGTTCAAGATCGCAAACTCACACAAGGCTCCCAGGTCCCCACAAACTCGCCCATTAATTCTATCGCCAGTAGATTAAACTTGACAAACTACAGCACTAAGGGTCGAGCATTCGTCAGTTTCCGCGCAGTCACCCTGGTCGGTGGTCCGTCGAATGTCACGCATTTCCCAATTCTTCCCCCGTAAACGGCCCGGCTAAACGCATTAGGCTCCCGCACCCCAAGGCCCGTTCCACACTACAAGCCCCCACCACGCCCAGTGCCGGTCTAAACAGCGGCCCGCGTCAATCCATAACGCTCATGCCGGCGCCATAAAAAACTAAGGCAACTTACGTTCCAAATGAATCAGCGAGATCAGGCCGGGTCCCCTCGCGTTACCAAGATGCCCCCCCCCAGCCATAATAATATAAGATATAGAAAAACCGAAACTTATGCAAGCCAATCACTAACACCCCCAATCGTGTCCCAAGCTAAGGAAGCCCACGTAACACCCCTAAAACCCCCAGGACACAGTCAATTCGGGTCCCAGTGGTCCCCACCTCCGGCACGCAAACAAAAATAATGACACACGCACGAACAGGTCGGGTCGTGTAAAGGTCCAATGTACCATGTGCATATAAGCAGCAACATAAACTTCGGCAAGGGCTGAAGTAATCACGGGCGCATCCAGGCCCCACCGTCCACCTTGAGAGTGTGGGAAAAACGCGTCCAACGGTGCCCCCACATCCCTAGTTATCTAACGCCATTTGGCTTGCTACAATTAAGATAAAAAAACCAAACCAACTCGTATAGAGACACGCGCCTAAAAGCGGCCACTCACCACGAACTTCGGAACCACCCTCACCCAAAATTCCCCCCAAGTCCCAACTCATTTAGAATTTCACGACCCAGGGAGGGCTCTCTAGGCGCCGCCCCAACCACCACCCCGTCAGTAGTCCCGACCTCTAACGCTACCCTCTCCCCCACCCCTATGCCCCCACAAAATTTTGAAATGGCTGGAAGTCCAAATCCAAATTTCATACACCACCCAGTCCAGATATGAACGGCCACACCGGCCAGCCCAGAGTACCGCGAAACTAAAAAAGTAAGCCCGGGCGGTCCTTGTAAACGTCAATTCCCCCCACCTACGCCACAGTATCCCCCCCCCCAATCGCCCCTAGATAAAGCAGTCCCCCCCAATTTCCCGAATCACTCGGGAATAGCCCAAACGAAACACTGATAATTTAACCTAATTTACCCGCAAAGAGCGTGGTCCAAACCCTAGGATCACAACTCACCTCCACTCCCAAGGGTTCCTCAGAGATTCCGTCCTCCCAAATAATACTTGATGCGGCAGTCCAGCGCGTTTTTCAATCCAAGGACGCCTTTCCGGATTGAAAAGTCAGACAGTGCAAAGCATAGCCAATGCATCAGACGCCCAATCAATGCCCCCACCCCATCATGCGAGCCCCATAGCGGAACCCCAAAACATGATCAAAAATTAAATTTTCATCCAAGTTTATATGCTTTATCAAGACTAAATTAGCGCAATGCGCGCGACATCACAGTGCATAATGACCAAGTGTTGAGTCGCCAACGTGGAAGGGAACGTCCAAATCCGGTCAACAGGAGCTAAAATCCCAAAGGATCAACAAACTCAAAGAAATATTGGTCCCAATAAGTACATCGTCAGCAGTGATTTAAACTTTTGACAACTTACAGCCTAAGGGTCGAGCAGTATCGCACGGACCACAGTAATTGGTCTCACACCGGTACGTATTGATACGCGTACAACGAAAACATTATTGCACGCACCCAGGGTGTCATCAACCGCACGGCAAAACATGGCCCTAAATCGGTCACCACCTAATGGCTACCCCACCACACTAAGGGCCCCCATTCCCCACGCCACAATCGCGCAACAGGCCCGCGGTAACAAAAACCAAAACTGCTCAAAGTAGCCGGCGGCACCAATAAAAAACTAAGGTCAACTTACGCCCCAAATGATCCAGCGAGACCAGGCCGAGTCCCCTACCGGTACCAAGAATGAGCCCCCCCCCAGAGGCCATAA
Organism: Theristus sp. LFF4_11; assembly: GCA_030248135.1. Lineage (NCBI taxonomy): Eukaryota > Metazoa > Nematoda > Chromadorea > Monhysterida > Xyalidae > Theristus > Theristus sp. LFF4_11. The sequence goes on along the minus strand of JASANC010000839.1, from coordinate 3,161 downwards.
CATAGTAGGATGGAGAAAATACGAAAGCCATAGCAAGCCAACACTAAACCTACCCGCCAATCAGAACCAACAAAGCGTAAGGAAGCATCCACTGGTTAAGTAGCACCCACGCAGAGAAACACCCTACTCAGTGCTCCACACCCTGACACAAAATATTCGTGAGGTCCCCACCTCCGGCACCTAAACAAAAATAATGTTTACAACAACGCACGGAACAGGTCGGTCGAGATAAGGCCTAAGTACCATGTGCATATAAAGCGCAACATAAACTTCGGCAAGGGCTGAAGCAATCACGGGCGCATCCAGGCGCCCAGCCCCCCCTGTGAGTTTTACAGAAAAACGCTTGGTCCAACGGTAGGCCCCCACAATCATACCAATAAAATTAATTAATTGCAGTACCAACCCCGGCCGAGGTCACATCAATCCACACAGCACTACAATACAACGCATAGTCGGAATCCCGGGTCGCCCGTCGGCAAAACGTAAGGACCCTTAGTTTTATGTGTCACCACAGCCGAAGCAACATTTCGTACAAAAGCCGGTAGTTGTCCACGAGTCACACATCGATACCCCGAAAAACTACGAAGGAACGATCAGCTACAATGGAATCCTGGGGCGTCCACTTATGATTGCACTGAATGATACAGGAGTAAGTCCATTCATAGCGGGCTGAAAACCAGAATTTACAGAAAGAGCATAATTGAAAAACAATGTTTTACGCCGAATGCGCTCAGATCACTACGAGGAGGAACTGATAGGGTGACTCAACATGGGAACTAATGAAACGTCAATATCCAATTTCGTTATAACACGAGAATACCTACCCAATGTATCAACCAACACCAGTGTGACGAACCAAGCTATTTAGTGAAACATGATGACCCAATGACCCTTACGTGTCATTAAGTTTGTCAAGTTTTAAATCCAATACGCTGACCGATATTAGCAAAAAAATTAATTGCGGGCCAAATACATTACGGTCTTCTGAGTTGCTGATCCCTTGGATCGAATGCACGAGCTGACTTGACCAGTTTGAACGATTCCAACTTCCACATGATTATTCGACATCTCAACAAACTTGGTCATTGGTATATTCAAAATCCGTGTTAACCGGAGTGTCAACAATGAGGTCGCACTACTATAGAGTACGCTGAACAACAATTGCATAAAACGCTATAAAACTTGAATCAAAAACTTTGAAAACTTTTAGGTCATCGTTGTTTGCCGACCGACTGAGTTCCGCATTACCCAAGCATTCTTCCCATACGAAAACGAAACTAGCACCTATTGGAGCAGAGCGAACTGGGGCATGCCGTGGATTGACGATCAACCTGTTATTGCAGCAGATGCATTGGCTGAATTGCACTTTGCCGCGTTATATTCTCACGGTAGAGACCAAATTATAATGCATTTGCTCTGATCTTTTCAATTCCGATGAAGAACAGTCTCCATGGCATTGTACGCTTTTTTCAGCATCTGCCGTTCAATGTATTGGCTGGTGGCATCAATACTTAGACCGAGAGTACTATGTGTCAACCGACAATGTCACCGAAGCGACAGCTGTGGCTGAGTGCTTTTTACGAGACTCGAAACTGGCAAACCTAACAAGCACTGAGAACCATTTCCTGACGGCACTTCTTGACAAGAACACCACACTCTTCATTGACGGGTAAGATAGGTTAAAATTATCCAGTGTTTTCCAGTTTGAAGTGCACCAGGCAAATTATTATATAGTTTCGCAAAATTATAGATCGAATCTATGGGTGGCTGGAGGAAATACCACAGTTCAACTTACAAATTCCTACTACAAATACAAAGTGCAAGATCAGGGAATTCCGGCCACGGGCATGGCGGGTTACATCTGTGAGCGGCAAAGTAGGTTTAAATTCCGAACCAGTTGATGTAATTTGAACAGTTTTTGGTTTCTATCAACAAACAAGAAAAATGGTGTGTTAATGCACTTACTTTTTAGTTTCCGCAACGAAGACATTTTCACTCAAATGGAATGACTCGGCAGCAACCGAGTATTACAGTAGCAGCCCGTTCATAATCAATCTGACAGATATCTGGGTGAGACTTTTGACAATATGAATGTTTTAGTTTGCAAAGACTCCATGCCAAAAATCCACAAAAAAACACACTACTTTGCAGCCAACAAACGCTACGCAAATTCACTACCAAGGACAAGTGATTGACGCGGTTACGTTAGGAATTAACGAAACCGTTCAGTATCCAATATTCGTCATAACGAGACAATATCTATCAACTCTTGCAAATACGACGCCGACGTTAACACTAAACACAGTGGCCTTCTTAGACGAGAACATAACAGTTCTTCTAGATGAACCCTATGTATCATGTAAGTTAAACGTCAATTGACGTGGATACAAAGTGAGTTTATAAACTCGGTTTGAATTATGACATTTGCATCAACAGGGCCTAACACGATACGAGTCTTTTACGAGTTCGTTGACCCGCTTGACACGAACGGTACATTTGCCGATCTTGCTAGTGTTAACGACTCGAGTTTCCACACGATAGTTCGACCACTAAACAAAGTCGGACTCTGGTACCTCATAAGCATTGTGTGGAATGGAATTTCCACCATGATATCTCATTACTATCGAGTTGGTTTTTTTGATTTTTTTATCTTAATTGTATGGTATTTGCAGACGGGTAAGTTTTGTGATTCAGAGCACTTGCATATGGCTTTCGATATTTTTCTCACTATTCACAATCATTACTAATAAAATGTAAATTAATTGCAGTACCAACCTCTGGGTGACTGGAGGTGCAACATCAATTCTTCTGACAAACATGCACTACAAATACAACGCAGTAGATCAGGGAACTCCGGCATCTGGTCTCGCTGGATTCATTTGCGAGCGAAAACGTAAGTTGACACATTAGTTTTTTATTGCTGTTAACTACGATCTCAAGGCTAATATTTTCATACGAAAAACAGTTTTGGTAGTTTGTTTACCAAGCGAGTACACATGTCGGATTTTTAGTTACCGTCACAAAAAACATATCATTGAAATGGAACGATTCAGCTACAACGGAATACCTGATGGGCAGTCCACTTATGATTGCACTGAATGATACAAGAGTAAGTCCATTCATAGCAGTGGCTGAAAACTAGAATTTACAGAAAACACATA
>JASANC010000838.1:0-67453 GCA_030248135.1 Theristus sp. LFF4_11 | reverse complement strand
TGTTGGGTGGATGCGACAGATGTGGAAACAATCGGAATCATTGTTGTTGGTTCAGATGGTTTTTGAAATTCTTGGAGTTCCGTTTCCACTTTCCCTTTCGAACTGTTCAGATGTGGAGATTTCTGCTCGGCAACGGTCTGATTCACGATGGCGTTAATTTTTGTTCCTTCGACAATGGAAACGCTGGCGCCTACCTTGTGTGATTGCATCAGTTGGCGTCGTTCTGCCACCGTTGTCTCTTGTTTCATATCTTGAACTAACCATTTTCCAGCAGAATGGTCCGTTGTGTTTTGTTCTTTTGCAACATGATTTTGTTCCAATTGAGAAGAGGGCGCCAGTGGTGTTCGCAGTGCTTGCACATTTGATGGTGATTGGCTGCGCGGTTTTATTTGCTTTGGTGACAGGCGTGTTCCGGGATGCGCGTCGGGAACTGTGGGAATTTCATTTTTTAACGGCGTGGAGAGTGTTGAGTTGAACGGATCTGGCTTCATGGGTGGTTGAGGTGGCGCCGGTGGGATGTTTGTTGCAGCTACTGCGCCTTGACCAGACGGCAGCACGGTGGTAACTTCGCCCAATTGTTGCTGTTTGATAACATGCTTCGACGGCATCAGGTGTTTGTTGACCGTAGCCGTTTTGACAACGGACTCACCTTGTTTCGTCAGAAAACCGGGTCTTTTCAAAACAGCTCGTTCGTCACGAATGTCGTTGACTGTTTTCTGCACGTCCTCCTGCACGGACTGATTTGGTTCAGGAGGACTCGGCTGTGGGCTTGGTTGAAGAATCGTTGGTCCTGGTCGTTGTTGTTGTGGTGGTGGTAATGCTGGTGAAGGTGGTGCTAGTTTTGGATGTGGACTGTGTTGCTGCGCTGGTGGTTGTGGTGGACTGGGTTGTTGTTGCTGTTGCATTTGTCGTAACATGGGTTGTTGCTGTTGTTGTGGTAGCTGTGGTGGCGAATGCTGCTGTAGCTGTGGCGGCGTGTGTTGTTGTGGGAACTGTGGTAGCTGTGGTGGCGCATGCTTCTGTGGCTGTAGTGGTGTGTGTTGTTGTGGTAGCTGTGGTGGCGTGTGTTGTTGTGGTAACTGTGGTGGCGTGTGTTGTTGTGGTAACTGTGGTGGCGAATGCTGCTGTAGCTGTAGTGGTGCGTGTTGTTGTGGAAACTGTGGTAACTGTGGTGACGTATTCTGATGTGGCTGTTGTGGCGTGCGTTGTTGTGGTAACTGTGGCGGCGTATGCTGCTGTGGTGGCGAGTGTTGCTGGGCTTGTTGTTTTTCTTGTTGTTGTTGTTGTGTCAACTGGTGCTGTCGAATGGTTTGCTGTTGCTGCGCCTGCTGAGATATCAGGGACAGAGGATACAGTGGCGACAAAGGATTGACGCCATTTTGAATCACCTTGTTTGTTTGACTCGGTGGCGTTAACTGCGGCGACATTGATGGTGCGCGAGATTGCACTTGCGACTGTGCTAAAATCGGTTTTTGTTTTTCTACAAGCACCTTGGAGGCAACTTATTTCAAAAAGATACTTCAATGTAACCAGTTTACAACATCACTAACGTGCAGTGGGTGCAGCGCTGGGCGAGTCAGCGAACACGAGTATCTTGCTGACACAGTGATCGAACAGACGGGCAGTGATTGGTCGCATGTGCATCAGAAACCAGCGGCGCGCGTCACGGCAGCCGAAGAACATCACCAACAGACGACAGAGCTCCGTGAGCAGGTGGTCGCGGCGATTCGGGTCGGTCGCGTGTTGCATGCGAACGATTGGCACCAAATAGTCGAGCACCAAATACGAATCAGGACCTGTGGTGTTTTCATGATCGGGACAATGTGGAGAAAAGCTGGTTGCTGTTGCAGAAAAGCCAACGCAACAAACCGAAATAATCGCGAGCAGTTGCGAGAATGCCGTTGGCGATGCGCGCTGCACCTGCCGGATTGGTTCTCTGAACCCACTCCGCTTCAGCAAGATACTCGTTGAGGTGCTCAATGCTCAGCTCATAGTTTTCCTAGAATTAAAGAAAAAAGAACCATGAGATGTTTGAAAACACGAGATGGACCCCCCAGGAAGTACGTACTGTACCCTGTTGTGTGCGTTGGAATTTTATCTTGGTCAGCAGATGCAGTCATATAAGCTGTTCATTTTATGCGGAATGCGCTGTCTGTCGCTCGCAAACCTTTCTTGCTCTAACGATGTCGTATCAGTTGTGTTACGATTTGCTTTCATTAAACATATTTTTCTTTTTGTGAAATCTTTCTTTTTTTTATCGAGCTCTGTTGACAGTGATAAACGAGTTGTTTTAGTGCAAAATTTATGCGTTTGCGCAAACAGCTACCATTTTGTTCAGTGTACCAAGCGAATGATGTTCGACACATCTGGCTGACAGATGCTCTGACACGCCTCAGAAACAAGCAACCAATGTAACCGCAGCTGTTGTCGAAATTTACGGCAACAATAAAAAAACGTCAGCGGTAACGAGAAATGCGGAAGCAGACAGCAGCGGACAACGCGAATGACCTCGTTTCGGCCAGCGAACATTTCCGCCTCCAACTCTGCGAAATCGTCATCGGTGCACGCGATACAGTCGCAGTGGATGGCATGCAACTCGCGCAGGTACTGCTGCCGTTGCGCGCGCGGCATGCGCCCGAACAGAGCGCCGTAGCAGACGCACAGCTCGTCGCCGGGCGCCACGTCGGCGATTGTGCGGATCTGCAATGGGCGTGCGAAACATGACGCCTTCGTGGGGGCTTCTGGACGCTTGCAATTTAGTTTCAGCAAAATATACTGACCTCTAAAACATTTCCGCTGAAATGTCGCCTCAAGTTCGGCAAGCACGAGTGATTGATGATGCTGCCAATTGGGAACAGCGCGTTGCCTTTGGTGGCAATCGTGTGCGCGTCGTCGGTTTTCGTGATCACGTGAATTGGACAAGCGTTCTGGAAAAGTTTCTGCTTTGAGATCCGTGTTACGATGTCGCTTTGGGGTTAACAGACGCCGCCATAGCAAATCGAGCTTCGCCACGATACGACAAGAAAGTTTCTTCAAATCGACCAAGTTTGGTGAACATGAGTTAGGTGGAATAAAAGTGCTGTGCACAAAAAAACAGCTCAAAACTTCGAGTAGAGAGTTAGCAGGGCTTGAAGACGGTTCTGTACAATGAACCAATTTGAACAGCAACGAGTGGTTGTGTCTGCATGTTTCGTTCTTCGACCACTCGACTAGCTCCTCAAATTGACAAGATAAAAGTTTCAAGACTGAATTTTTCAAACTCCGTTCCATCTCTGCATATGACAAAACGCAGCGAACGGTCACAAGGTTGTTTTTTGCAGTTTTGGTATGTTTGTCCACTTTTGTTTGCAGTTTGCGTGTCACGGACATCCAGAATGCAAACCTGAATCATGCGCAGACGCAGTTCGTTCAGCATGCGCACCGCTGCCGGTCGCACGTCGGCCGGGTACAACGGCACTAGCTGCTCAGGAAACGGCTCCGCCTCATCCCAGCTGATTCCCTGTGTTTGCGCGTACTTCTGCAAACTCATGATCGAGCGGAAGTTTGCGCCAAAGTGGTCGCGCACATGCGTGCCAAACGTGTCCTCCGTTTCTGCCGGTTGTCTCGCCGCGTACGCCTGCACGTCAGCCGGATGCAGGCGGCTGAGCAAACGCTTCGCCATCAGATCGAGGCCAGGGTTGTCTGCGAACAGTTCGTACGCCACTGGCAGATCCTCAGTGGCGAGGCGACACTCGAACCGGTGAAACTGGTCGTAGCCTTCGTTGCGACACGCGATGCAGCAGAATCGAATCGCGCCACGGTTGCACTCGGCGCACGGCACCCAGTCGAACGGCAACGGCTGCGCGCACGTTTGGCAGAGCTCGTGGCAGAAGCGCTGGTCGATCATCGACACGTACGCCGGCTCGCGCAATACCAGACTGCCTTTCGGTATCGCCTTCAACGCGACCAACTTGCGTGATTTGCGCTCGTCCGCCCGAATCTGCACCGCGCCGGAGAGCCCGCTGATGCGCGGGTAGTGACCGTCGAAGATTTCGTCCTCCGGAAAGTCGTTCTGCTCCTCGATGAGCAGCTGCTGCTGTTTGAGCGCGTCCTGCTCGAGTTTACTCCACTTCACCAGCAGTCGCTCGCGGTCGTGCTTGTTCGTGGCGTCGTTGTCCGCGGCAGCAGTGATCAGCTCGGCCGCTCTCGTCACGTCCGCGCAGCACGCCCGGAACTCACGATGGTACAAGGCCAGGAAAGCGCGCTGACCGAACGCCAGTGCCAGTTGGTGACTGCAGTCGTCAGCGAAGCAGATCGCTCTGGCGACGTGCTGCAGGGCACCGTGGTAGTCGTGGCGTGCAATCGCTTGGGCACAATCGGTCAATGCTGACTCGGCTACATCAGTGCACTTTGCATAATGCTGCGCACTGCGCTGATTGGCTGAATCAGTTTGAATCATTGGCACGCCGTCGGTTGCCAGTGAGATTCGAATGTGCTCAATGTGATCGAAAGACAAGGGCGACTCCTCCTGGAGCGAGACTTGCGAACCAACGATGCGATGTTGGAGTTCAGAATGATTTTCGCGCCTATAAATGGCTGGTGTGGATTTTATGAATGTGTGGCTTTGATGGCTGATATTTGTTGGAGACGCGTGGGAGAACGGATGATGCGCTGCCTGTGACTCAGAATTGTTGTGCGCTGCTACCGGCACTGTGTTATTTTCGTTCGCTTCTTCACCGACAATAACACCAACACTATGATTTTGCTTGAAGTCTAGTAGCGGTGCTGCGGTTTCATACGCCGTCTGCGTTTGTGTGTTGAAATTATTGAAGTTGGTGTTGTTGTTGTTTTTTTGCGCTGCACTGATGTATTGTTGATTAGTGTCGTGTGGAACGGCTGAAGAAGCTGCCTCGTACGCTGCTGTTTGCTGTTGACTTTTTGTGAACGTTGTTACAACGTGCATCGGTGCTGCAGTGCTTGCCGCAGCTGAAGGCTCAGCAAAGCCAGTCTGTTGCTGTTGTTGCCCTGAGCACACAGGCACTGTTGATGCACTGCCGCTCACGTGTGTGCTTGGATCCGCTGCATCGCTGTGTGCGGTAACTTGCGTTGATGGTGAAACTGGTTGATGACTGCTGGTGGCGCCATGCATTTGCTGTGCTACTGATGTTGTCGCTTGATACGGATGCGTTTGTGGATGTGCAGCTTGATCACCGGCAGACGCAATTAGCGCGTGTTCACTCGCAGTCTTTTCTTGCTCATCAGTAGAGCACGTGGACTCGGACGATGGGATTGGTGATGAGCGGGTCAGGCCACCCGGGTAGGCAGGTGACAGCTGAGCGGGGGCTGGGGGTGGGAGAGCACGCGAGGGCGACAGATTCATTCGCAACGCATCACCGGCCGGGGGCGGAGTGTCACCGAAACGTGGATAGCTCAATGTTCGATCGGCCGATCGTTCACGGGTCGACGGCGGGGGCCGATAGGCGCTCACCGGGGGGCTCGCATGTCTCGACTGCTGCACGGCCTGCAGATACGCACGTTGCAGATGGTGAGAACTGGCGACACCCTGACTTTGCTGTTGTTGTTGCTCTGGCTGGCCGCTTTGTTCGTTGCCCATGCTTGCTGTCAGTGCTTGTGTAAATATTCTCATAAAAACGCTTCTTGTCCACTTGAGAACATGTTGTTAACACGGCGATTTCACGTCGGATCAGCAGGATTTCACTCGATTGTGGCGGCGTTTCTTTTTGCAATTCACGCTGAAATGACACAAGTTTTCTTGAAAATTGAATGCACTTGAATAGTTCTACATCGCTCTGTGCAGTCGTTGCGTTAGTTGAACAAGTACGCCGTTGCTGTTGTTCAGAAGTTGCAGATTGTTAGCAGAAGTTCTGAAGTTTAGCCACAACAAAATATAGATGTCTCAGTTACAGCCGCATTGAAACTAGGTTTTCACAAGGAAAAGAAATAACAGAAATTTGAAAAATTCGTTTTATATTTTAAAAAAGGTTAAAACTGGTAACCAGAACAAAAGCCAGATTCTGCACATTCAGTTTAACCGTGCGCAGTAATAAAATGTTATTTTTCACATCGGTTTACACAAAGATCTGAGAAATGCGTTTTGTGCGCTTCTGAACAACTTTCCTGAACACAAAATGAGCTATGAAACAACGGTGGTGAACGTGTGCCTCAAGTCTACAGGGTGTCTAAAAAATAAACCTCAGTGAGGTACGTTTTGAAAGCCAATGATTTGTGTATATTGTGAAGCAGCAAAGTATGGAGCTGACAATATGTCATAAAAACCTGTCAAATATACTTGTCTTAAAACGGGTGACACGATCTCGGGAGCACTACGTTCATTTGTTAAAATGAATTCAGATTTTATGAATTATGTCAGTCAGTTCGTTACGTTATCATTATAAAAACATTGAGTTACAATGCTTCTGCTGTTGCTTTTGGCTCACCCTGAATGCTGAACCAAGAATGTCAGCAAAAGACTGAGGACAAAATGTCACTGCGGCAGCGAACAGCTGTGAAAATGCTCAGTGCATAATCTGTCAAACATTCACATATTCGCGGCAAGTTTTTAGCGAAAACCTAACTGTGCAAACTTGCGCTTTGAAAAATCTATAATTGTGTAGGTGGTCAGCGTGTTTGTTGAAATGAGGATCGAAAGGTGGTAATTTGCAGAACTTTTAGTGTTTGTTCTGGTTAAAAAACAATCAGAACTTTTAGGATTGTCTCCCTTAAACGGGGTGTATGTTCACTGCCAAATAAACTGTTGACTGTGAACGAAACTTCTTTAAAACTTATGCCATGTATTGAAATCAATGCTACACTGTTACCACAATACCTGCCAATCGTTCAATGAAAGCCAACCATCAACCGACTGAAACAACAATCGGCTTAGAAAATAAAACTGTTTGAAACGCAACCCCGTTGCTGATAATAGCCGATGTTATGGGCACAACCGAGTTCGAATCCACCGGTTTATACCTGCTGTCTTGAAATCGGTGTTGTTTTCAATGTGCTTTATTTTCTGGACTCGTTTTGTTTTTTATAAACATGTTCGCGCACACCACCGATTATTTTTACGAGAATCTGGCGCCGCGAAAATTTGATTTTTTGAATTAAAAGTTGGTTTTCGGTTGCGTGAATTATGACAACAGTTCCACTGGGACATCGTTTCTTTCTGCCAGGATGGTTGGTGTCCAGGATTAAAGAATTTGCGTACTTTTTTGCAAGAACATTTTGTCATATCATCGTCGGTGGGCCAATAGAATTTGATGAAAGCGGAAGGGAACGGTGACACCTGTTTTCAGATAAAAATGATTTCAAAGTGACAAACACACGTAGCTACCAGACAGCGCGCTGCAGTTTTTATTTGTGGCTTACAAAGTCAAAACAGTAAAAGATTGGGTTTGCCCAAATTTGTTGATGATTTGAACACTGTAAACAGGATAACGAGGCTGCGAACGCCCATGATGCGTTTATTCTGGTTGCTCCTTCTGCTGTCTGTGCCTCAGTGTTGTTGCACACCCGACTGCACTGGTGCTGCGAACATGCCAAACGGCACTGCCACCAAACTGCACTGGTTCAACTGCGCCCGGTCAGGTAAAAACACACGTATCATTGATTCTATCATTCAATTCTGAAGTAACCAGAAAAGAAAAAGTGTTACAGCGGCTAACTGCGCCGCATCAATAGGATTCAAAGTTTGTGCTGTCGTGTGCAGATGTGTTTGCGTTGACTCACATCGACATACTCGACAGCACCGGTGCCACGAACTATCCAGTGACCATTACGAAAGGCGTCAGTGTGTCAGCGGCTGGTGACAACCGTGGCACCACGTACAAGCAGCTGCGTGCTGACATGAAATTGGCGTTGTGGACTGACACGTTCGGAGGCAGCTGCCACTGGGTCAACATACCGACGCTGGGACTCTTGTACGCTCAAGCAATTTGAAGTGCATGTTGCGAGAAGGCGTTTTGATTTCAAGTGCGCATTTTTGCCTTCTCTATTTCTGTACAGTCGAACTCTAAATTATGAAGAATCAGCTGATTGGTTGGTGGTCACATGATGCATGCTTTCTGTGCAGGCATTGCCCGGGGGATGCGGTGTTTGGTTTGCACAGAATGCATGCATCACGATCACTAACCAATCAACGGATTCCCTATATTTGAAAGTTTGTCTGTACAATTGTTTTGTTTTTTTGGAAACTTTCATCTGTCGCATAGGACCAACTTGGACGCATGTATATTGGCCAACTGTCCTGTGACCCCGGGCACAAATCAGTTTCAAAAAGACATCGATCTTGGCCCATTCGCTGGCTTGATCAGTCAGCTGGTCGGAAATGTGAGATTATTTTCCAAAAAAAACTTCAAATTTTCAAGTTTGTTTGTATTACGAAAACCACCTTTCAGTCCGTGTATCAATTTGAAGTGAGACTGAGAAACGCAGATTCAGCGTTCAATGAAGAAATCGCTTGCGGAACTGTGCAACTGCTCACTGGATCAAAACCGTCAAAAATATCGGTGATACCGTAATTCTGTCTGTCCATATTCATGTACACGGATTTTTTTGTCTGATTAAAAACATTAAAAATTTGTTCATCATTTTGTCACGGCACAGTTATCACACAGACTCAGTTTTGTAGTCTGAGAATTTCGACACCTGTCCTGACGCTGTACATACCGGGGCGGAATAAACGGATGATTATTTAATCAAAGCTCTTATCACGCTTTTAACGACTGTTCAAGCTAACAATCGAACCACATAACCCTGAAAACCGAGATGAGACAGTTGCTGAGTTTGTGCTTGTTTTGTTTGATTGCGTCAGCATGCAACGCAACAGACTGCGGTGTCCAGGCGAACATGCCAAACGGGACGGCCACGAAACTGCACTGGTTCAACTGCGCCAGTTCAGGTAATTTCTTGAGTAACAGGTTTTGCTTCGAGACCACTGCTGATCGATCACATGATAAACTACTCATCACTTCGATGTTTTTTTTGCTTTTTCAACCTGATGCTAGATGCGCAAAAAGGCAAATTATGCGTGCATGGGTTGATAAGAGCACTTGTTTGAAACTGAATAATGTTGTCGCGTGTTTCAATAAAGCGACATGTTGAACATTTTCCATTGCAGACGTGTTTCAACTGACGCACATTGAAGTGCTGGACAGCAGCGGCCACTCAAACTATCCAGTGGCATTCAGCACTGTGATCGTGCTGTCAGCAGCCGGTGACAACCACGGCACCACATACAACAGCCTGTTGGCAGACTTGAAACTGTCGTACTGGGGCAACCCGCTCTGGGGCGACTGCCACTGGGTCACCATACCCACGCTCGGACTCTTGTGCGTTTGCGGCCACTGACGGCCGGCTGACGTGCAAGCGGAGCGCGCCTGCGCTGATTTAGCGTGTCTTCAAACACGATGCGACTGCCGCGTTGGCTGCATTTCAGTTGTTGAAACGTGCATGCAATTTGCAGAAACAACTTGGACGCCTGTGCGCTCACGACAAACTGCCCCATGGAACCGGGAACGAACCAGTTCAAGCAGAGCATCGATCTTGGCCCGTTTGCCAGCATTATCAGCCAGCTGGGCGGAAATGTCAGTTATTTTTACAATGCACAATGCTGGCATCTGTCAAAAAATGTTGAACTGAAGTTGTTGTGTTTGTGTTATTGGCGAGTTCTTTTCTTCTTCTCTCAGACGGTATACCAGCTGGAAGTTCGCCTGAAAAATGGGGATTCATCGAGCAAAGAAGAAATCGCTTGTGGCGTGGCACAGCTGCTCACGGCACCAAAATGATACCTGAGGTTACTGTTACTGTTACGGTTTTGTTCCACAGTGTTCTGCAGTTATTAAGTGTGTGTATCGCAATCGCAGAAAATCGCAAAACGTGAGTATTGGATGCATTACTTTATTCAAAGTAACGAAGAAATTCACAGCACCGGTGCGAGAAACCACCAGTGCTTGAAAAAAGTTTAAAAAATTCGGTATGTCCCATCACAAGAACAGCGAAAGGCACATGCACAACAAACAGCTCCTTTGTACAAAACAATGCTAAAGCCGCCTAATTCGGTGCTCAGCGTTGTGTATCACAGTCGTTCCATCAGTTCATGCCACGCGTTTACAACCTTTGAAAAACGTTTTTGTACAGGATGCAAACGCAAAGTATTCCAAAGAACTGCAGTCTAATATCTTTTCTTTTGGCCCCGCGTCTCAATGCGCGCATAGATAGGTAAGCAGTCTCATGCACGACGCGGGAATTCAAAATTGGCAAAGGGATCCGAGTACCCTAAATAAGGCCGGGTCACTTGGGCTAATCTGAATTATCACATAAAGATTGAAACTAGTTTCCCTTCACGTCCACAACCTCATTGAGTAGCAGGTCTTAAAGAAGAGATAATACCTGTCGTTTGGTCTCTTCGTATTGCCACAGCGAGCAGAACACAACGTTCGCGTGTTGCATGCGTTCAGCGTTGCTCATCTGCGCGTCCAAACGTTGTGTCGCCTGCAATCATTCACGAACGTTCGCATCTTTGTATATTTCATCATAAAAGTCACGACAACGGCACAGCACTTATGCCACAAACACGACGAAAGGTGGCATGCGAATTGGCTAAACTCGTAGACTGTCAGTTGCGTACAGCTCAGTCCAGTCAGCTGCAAAAGCGCCAACAGGCCACGCAATGGGCCCATTGCCATCCCACCTGTTGCTCTGTGAGTTTGTTTCGCTCAGCCAACCGTTTGACTGCCTCGTCTTTCGGAATGATTGGCAGCCACACTTCGTCTACGAGACTGTCCCAGTGCGCTTCCAGCAGCACGGCGGCATCCAACACGAGCACTCGACTTGCTGACACAAATGCACTCGTTGATTGCAGAGCAATACAAAACACGATGACACAACGCAACACTGACAAATGACACTTTGGTCGAACTTGATTTCTGTATTCGCTGATGGACGAGCTGCTTGATGGCAGGCCAGACGATCTGCTCAAGACGATGACGGCGATTCTGTGCGAGAAAACAACAAAATGAAGCCACTGAGAGACTCACTGGTTGGCCACTTGCGTCGGCTCAATGCTAGCACCAGGCGGCATAACACTATTCGGGGTTCATGTTTTCAGCAAAATAAAAATGGTTGGATAGATGGATGGACGTTTGTCGACAGTACAACAGATGAAGCTCGTTTGCGGTTTCAATCAGTCAATAGATGCGTGCAAGCAAAGCATTTTATGGCTGGGACAACGCGCAGTGAATGCCAGTGCAAGTGCACAGTGAGCGACGCAGACTTCAGTCAACTTCCCACCTCGTCTTCGAACACAACGTTGCCAAGAACGCGGCGGTCAATCGCGCGGCCACGTTCACCATGCACGATCGCAATGCCGAACTCATCAATCAATCTGAGATGCAATGTAAGTACCACAGTAGCACAAAAGACAAAACAAACATGCTGCTGGAACTTTATTCATCCCAGTTTGTTCAGAACGGACCAAAGCTGGCAGATTAGTTGTACCAAGTTTAGTGAGCTGAATGGTGCCCACGATCATAGATTTGGAAACCAGCTTTAAACAACTCCTTTTTCCTATTGGCTTAATGAGTCTCGTTCTTGTTCCTTGTTCTAAACAAAACAGCGAACGCAAAGACGGAACGTGCACAGCACCACACCTGTCGTACACAGCAGTGCCGGGCAAGTACGTCTCATGGGCGAGTGTGTCGCAGTCAACGACGTCCGCGCCCAACTCGGCCAGATAGCCGGCAATGTGCGTCTTGCCACTCGCGATTCCACCCGCTAGACCAATAATGTACGGTCCTGTTTCGTTTTTTCGCGTCCCTGTCTGAAAATGAATTTATTAGTGGCTGACACAAACTGAAAGTCAGAATAAAACGTGTGGAAACAGTTTGGCCGAATAAATTGCACCGAACCGGCGGTTTCAGCATTTTGCCGAGTTGCCGTTTTCGCACCTCAGTGGAGCTGAGTTTCTCAGCAGACTCAGACGAGGCATCTTTGACGAAGTCAATGATGAACACATCCAACTGGTCGAGACCCTGCAATTGAAACAGACTCACGATTTTTGTTGAAGCTGCAAGCACAGAATGAAACAATGAGCACACCACAGCACACACTACCTCGGTGGTAGTGCACAGCTCACAAACCAATGAATAATAACTGACGATAAAAACCACCCGAGCAAACAGATGCATACGTTTTCAATGCGTTTTTGGTTGACCCGATGAGCACCTTTGACTGTCTCTCGGCTGACCACAATCGCATCAAGAGCAGAGTCGACGATGGACGGACCAAACGGATCACAAATCGGCACAACCTCATACCTGCGCACAGCATGTCATCAGCGATCAGCAACAGGGAGCAACGTTTGCTTGTTTAAAAAATGCTGCTGTGAAGACAGCGCACTTGTAGCACTGTGATGTTGTACAGTCGCTGACAAGCACACACGCTGCTGTGTTTTTTGCATCCATGCTTGTGTCCTTGTTTGTGACTGTGTTATCTTACTGTTGTGCTACAACAACCAGGTGGCCTGTCTTTGGACTGGGCCGTTTAGCAACGTTCAGTGTGACTGTGCACGTACTGCTGCAGGCGTGGATTCGCTTGTTTCAGAAAGCGACGCACTTCCTCGATGCGCACGTCAAGCGGTTGTATCAGTTCGCACAGCACTTTGCCTGAGAACACAGGATTCTGCACTGAACCAACAGTTCGAGTCTTGTTTTGAATTGGATTGTTTGTCGCAGTGGGTTGTACGTTGCATGACTATCAGTTTGCCCTGTGAGCAGCCTTACGTGCGAGCATGGGCCCGTGCGTGACGCCGACGGTGACTTTCTCCGTGGCCAAGGTCGCTGCGGCCGCGAGCAGCCTGCGATGCCCGTCATGGAGCCGGTCGAACGTGCCGCCCAGCACGACGGCCACACGACGCTGCTCGATGGCGCTCGCGCTGGCCGGCAGCAACACCTCCGGGGGCTGCGGCTGCTTGCTGCTGCGTGCACTGCTGCATCTGTGCAGGCTCACTAAGCAATCGGAGTGCATGTGCAATCTGCGCACAGCTACTGCACAGAAACAAACTTGAGTACTGACTGAGTTGAGAAGGACCCTGATTACTAGCTAACACAAACCAGCACTTTCAGTCACCCTTGACAAAACTTCCGTTTCTACACTGTAGCGACCATTTGCCGTTCTTATTTGATTGTTTCGATATTTTTCCCAGTCAGGTTGGTCAACAAAAGA
The DNA here is from genome assembly GCA_030248135.1 of Theristus sp. LFF4_11. NCBI lineage: Eukaryota > Metazoa > Nematoda > Chromadorea > Monhysterida > Xyalidae > Theristus > Theristus sp. LFF4_11. The sequence goes on along the minus strand of JASANC010000838.1, from coordinate 54,232 downwards.
AATTATTGTGCTGAAAAGTCTTCTGTAACCCTGATTAGTGGTATTTTGATACTCTCAGCGCGTAAACCCGCAGAAGTTTTATTTCACAATAAACAGCAAAGCTAAAAACGAGCTCACTGTGCAACGGGCAACAAACGATGGAAAGCGCTGCGTCCATTCGTGCGACCCACATCAACAAAACAACTGCGCTGTTTTGCGTCATCCACCAAGTTTCGCCAAGCGGTGGCCGTCTGCAACATAACAGTTTCTTAAATGAAAACTGAACAGTGAAGATGCATTCATAGAATAGCATTCAGCGATACCTTGCTAGTAAGCACTTTAAAAAAACGCATTCATGAAAAGATGAAAAATCATTTAGTGCCAGCAGGCTGTGTGAGGCTAGCAGCAGCAGTGACCCATGACTATCACACAGGGCTAGCCGTAGTTATTTTTCTGCATTCATGAAACACTTGGATTTCTATTCCAAACTCATGAATGCACTTTAAGAGACCGTCCGCAAACCGGTGGAACATTTTTGCCCCTAGCCGAAAATCGATTTCGCTCAAATTTGGTATGGAGGTACCCTTAGGTCCAACTAAGAAAAAACCGGCCCGCTTTTGGAATGAGACCCTTGTGGTGTGCAAAGTAGGGTATTTCGTCGAAAAACGTCATTTTTGGCGTTTTGAAAAAAAGGTCTTTTAAGGCAACACAGAAGCGTTATCGAATATTGGTGTTGATAGAAATATATTGCAAGGGCTTCATGTGTTGATTTAGTTTTTTAAAAAACAAAACTTTTATTTTGGTATAACAAAAAACCTAAAAAAAACAAAAACAGTTGGCTTTATGCTTCGGCGTTTACCGACCCAAACTCCCCTATCTTTTTGCATGGTCTCAAACGTTAACGAGATGCAAACCGTCACTCTTTGAGTTTTTCGTTGCAAGTTGGTAGAATTTTGCTAGAACTCTTATCTTTATAAGTTATCTAAAAAAGTTTTAACCTGATCTGTCAAATACTAGTTTTGAACCTCTTTCACGTGGTTTAATTGTTTTAAATAACTAAGTTTGGTGCAAACACAAATCTTCAACCCCAGACAAGAAGATGGTCTGAGCGTACTTAGTAGTTTTTTTGCACCAAATGCAAACTGGTTTGAAAAATAAGATGAAACCTCCATTTTTTTTTTTCTCGTAAATTTTAAAATTTGCTATTGTTATGGTTAAAATAAAAAGAAAGACTATCATAATAGATAATCTCTTACTGGTTGTTTGATCAACTATAGGGAAAACAAATGCAAACCCAACGGGATGAAGTTATGGTTCGAATCAAAACGTTTACCTTATCGTTTTCCTTACACCACGTTTCACCGTAAAACTGGTCTAGAAAACATTTTAACAAGATGCAAACCGTTCCGTTTTAAGGATTTTCGTTATACGTTGGTTAGAACTTTTGATTTTTCCTAGCAAAGCTTTTGTTGCTCGTAAGCTATTTGAAAACGTTTTAACCAACGTGATCTAAACCAAAACGTAATTTGAACGCTCTTTATGTGGTTTAGTTGTTTAAAAAAAATAAACTAATGTTTGGTGAAAACAAAATTGCTTAAAATCCCAGACTTTGGGAAGAAGAAATTCAGAACTCTGCAGTCGCAACGTTTAACTAACCGTGATTTTCTTTAAACCATCATTTTAACCGTACAAAACTGGTCTAGAAACACTGTTGACAACAAACAAAGAAACACCTGTTGTTTCCATTGCTAAGAGCTCCCCTCTTTGTGGCAATCATAACGAAAAAACCACTAAATGGTTAAAGGGTTTTATGGAACTGTGCGAATAGTATTTGAGACTTCACATAAAGTTTAATGTGTGTGTTATGTGTGTTTTAGTGCAGCACAAAAATCCGTTAAGCCCAGGGTGGATGTATTGGATTACCATTCTTAACAACGCTTCACTAACCGTTTTTTCTTGCAGTGTTTTGATGTTTTCACAACGGATCGGTACCAAATGCTGTAATACTGAACATAACAACTAAATTGCTGTGCAATTATAACAGGAAAACAATTTTAAAAAAATAATACAAAAAGCCTCTGGAAGTTCTTCACGATCAAAAGACACCGGCTATGGAAGTGACTAAAAAATTAAGTTTTCGGAACAACTGTTTTTTGCTTAAACGCAAAGAATCTTAAGTTTTTGCTTGACCAAAAAAAAATTTAAATAATTTTATACAACCCTGAAAAACAAAAACAATACTCAAATTCATTTTAACAATACTCTAATTGTTTTTTGATATGGCCAAGTGAAGGGGCTTTTCTAATAGCAATGCCAATGCGAAGCTTCTTTTTGGCCACACCGATTCTAACCATTAGACGTTAGATATGGTGCCAAGAACAGAACCCATAATTAACGTTGTACTACAAAAAACTGATCAGCTAACCAACCTGGATTTAAGGAATTTCTTGTTTCTACAAAACAAAATAAATGAAATAATCTACTACAAAAAAACGTTCAAAGTTATTGTAGCTAACGCAAAAATTAGAAAACGCTATTGAATAATTAGGTGTTTTTTGGTTATGATGGCCAAAAGAGGGGGACAGTTTCATAGCAATGGAAACAGAGGTGTCTTTGTTGGTACAAAGTCTAACCATTTTTACGGTTAAAATGGTGGTTTAAAGAAAATCACGGTTAGTTAAAACGTTGCGACTGCAGAGTTCATGAATTTCTTCATGGTACACCAACAGTCTGGGATTTTAAGCAATTTTGTATTTGCACCAAACATATAGTTTAATATTTTTAACACAAACTAAACTACATGAAAGAGCGTTCAAAACTACGTATATATGGTTTAGATCACGTTGGTTAAAACGTTTTTAAATAGACCTAACGAAGCAACAAAAGCTTATGCTAGGAAAAATCAAAAGTTCTCAACCAACCTTGTAACGAAAATCCTTAAAAAACGGAACGGTTTGCATCTTGTTAAAATGTTTTCTAGACCAGTTTCTTACGGTGAAAACGATGGTGTAAAGAAAAAACAATAAGGTAAAACGTTTTGATTGCAGAAACCATGAACTTCTTCATTTACACCAAAAGGTCTGGGATTTGACACAATTTTGTGTTTGCACCGAACATATAGTTTGAAATTTATTAAAACATTTGAAATTACGTATGTATGGAACAGATCATATTGGTTAAAACGTTTTGAAATGAACTTTATGAACCAATAAAAGCTTAACTAGCAAAAATAAAAAATTTTCAACCAACATTGTAACGAAAAAAACCAAAAATGGGAACGGTTTGCATCTTGCTAAAATGTTTTCTAGACCAGTTTTTTACAATGAAAATGATGGTGCAAAGAAAACTACGATAAGTAAAAACGTTGTGACTGCAGAAACCATGAACTTCTTCATGGTACACCAAAAATTCTGGGGTTTGAAGCAATTTTGTGTTTGCACCAAACATATAGTTTAATATTTTTTAAAACAAATCAAAACCACGTGAAAGAGCGTTCAAAACTACGTATATATGGCACAGATCACATTGGTTAAAACGTTTTTTTAGATAAACTTAATAAAGCAATAAAAGCTTATACTAGCAAAAAAAATTCTCAACCAACCTTGCAACGAAAAAAAACCTCAAAAGAGTAAACGGTTTGCATTTCGTTAAAACGTTTTCTAGACCAATTTTTTATTGCGAAAAAGATAGCGAAGAGAATTTTTGGGTCGGACTAAACGCCGACGCAATAAAGCCAAAAAGTGAAATTTTTAAAATTTATTTTTTAGGTTTTTTGTTTATACCAAAATATAAGTTTATGTTTTTTGAAAAACTAAATGCAACACATGAAAGCCCTTGCAAAATACTACATTTTTCATATTAACACCAATATTCGATAACGCTTCTGTGTTGCCTTAAAAGATCTTTTTTTCAAAACGCCAAAAATGACGTTTTTCGACGAAATACCCTACTTTGGAGACCTGTAGCGCCACACCACAAGGGTCTCATTCCAAAAGCGGGCCGGTTTTTTCTTAGTTGGACCTAAGGGTACCTCCATACCAAATTTGAGCGAAATCGATTTTCGGCTAGGGGCAGAGTATTACCAAAATGTTCCTCCTAATTCCGGACGGTCTCTTAAAAATCAGGAAAGTATCAAAAATGACAACAAGGAATTACAACAACAGTGTGCAACCGGACCAACCGCTAGCACGTCTGTGTTGCCGACGATGTACAGCGCGTACTTGGCACGTGTGATCGCCACATTCATTCGTCGTGTGTCAGCAACAAAACTGGAAACATTAGACGCACTATGCATCAGTCAATCAATCAGTTCAGTTCAGTTCAATCAATCAATCAATCACTTACTCACTCAATCAACTCTGCAACCTGCCGTGCAGCAATTGTTCAAAATGGCCACCTACCCCAACCGACTCGACCGGACGCACGACAAAATGATCACGTGCTTTTCTCGACCTTGGAACCCGTCGACCGTGTTCACTTCAACGTTGCTCAGTTGGCCAAATCTTAATAATAACCAATCTCACTTAGAATGACAGAAGCTTATTCGTTTGGAACCTGCCTTGCCCAATCAACATTAGCCCATCCGCTAATTGACACAATTGCTTGAAACCTGAAAACCAAAAGGCTTCGTGGTCAGAGCTGCCCTAAACAAGAACTACGAAGAGCAACTATACTCGTTCAATACTGGCAAGCACTTTGTGTCACGTGACGCTGGTCGTCCATCCATGCCAACCAGCGGAGCTTGGCTTTGGTACGTTTCAAGTTTCTGGAAACTGGTGGAAAGACATCACTACAGATGCTCTCAATGTTACTTGCGCCGCCGCAGAGTGCGTTCAGTGAGTGCTACTTGGTCAGCGTAGAACGTGATCACACCGATAGCACCGGCTGCCAGTTTACCCACACCACAAATCACTTCACAAAGGTCGCCCACGAAATTCGCTTCGTAGCAATTGCAGTACGACCTGGGGAAAACGAAGCAAACACGGTCACGGTCTGCTGATTGGTGTTCGAGAAAATGAAACAGTTGATGCTTTCTGATAGCAGAACAACCAAAGAATGTGAACAGAGAAGAGACCACGAACAATGTCACTGGGTCAAGTCGTTCTTGGCCACTCGGTGTGTTGAACACGAGATACCGCGACAGTTGACCGTAATTCTTACGCACCTCTTTCTCGACGGATTCGCTGAAAAAAATTAAAAAACTAACCATGATTCCCAATTCAAGAGCAGTTTCTCTGCCACTCATATGACCCCACATGACAACAACTGACTCGGTTTTCAATCGATTCTCGTAGACGAACGCCGACGGGAAATGTGCGATTTCGCTGGCCATACGATACTGGGTGTCCAAGAGAAACGCCTGCCGGCAGAAATGCTCAGATTGGCCGTTGGTCAGCTGATGCACGATGCGCGAATAGAGACTGTTCGGGAACGTCGTTGACAGGAGAGCCTGTGCAAGAGAAACGCGGTGCACGGTGAAACACAGTGGATTGGTTGAATGTGAACGTGCAGTCAGCTGATCAGTTGCTTCTGAGTTGAGCTCACTGATTGGTTCACTTATCCAGCTCAATGCAGCAATTCAGCATACCAGACTGAAACGCTAGAATGCACGAATTGCAGTTGTTTATGCATGTCTTATAGTTTGACTGGACATATAAGACTTCAAATTTCCGAATTCTTACAGGCGCCAAAACAGTCGGCTGCAACTGACACGGGTCGCCAAACAGAGCGACTTTGTTGCAGTCGAAGCGCAATGGCAGCAGCGCTTCGATCTCCGTCGATTGGCACGCCTCGTCCACCAGCACACACTGCAGTTTCTTCTGAAAATGAAACAAAAAACGAATGGACTTGTGTTTTCTTGTGAGCCTTCAAAAAAAAACGAATTAGATCAGCAACAGTAATGATGTATGTGATATCAAGTTTGCACCACGTGGGTGGCTGTCAATTATCAGCTGTTTGCTATGGTGCTGTGGTGGGGCAAGCTGGTTGCGCTCCAGTCCATCGCAATCGGTGTCCAGTCCACTCTGAGCCGTCCATCAGCATTGTCCACTACGCATAACAACAGCGAACAACTTCAGGTTGGCGAATCAACGAACGTGCCAATGCGAATGTCACACTCCACTGCAACTCAAGGCAACCACCAAGAGCGAAGACCCACGTACACCGAGCAACGAGTCGGTGACGGGCGCACTGCTGGACATCAACGTCGTGCCAATCACGTGCGCCTCGTTCAGCCTCTGTTCAGCCTCGTGCTTTGGCGCCGACTGCGGCAGTGCAATCGTGGCTGCGACCTCCGGGTGCATGTCGATCGTTTGACCAACGCGCAGCAGACGCCATGCGGCTGGAAATCACACAACTGAACTGATTGGGTGTTGTTGCGTACCACTGCATGCTGCAGTTACCATGCTGCTGCCACCTACCACCACCGTTACAAACGTTTGAATGGCAGACACACATGTTTCTTGCGTGCATCGTTGGTTACGCCGCAACATTGCCAGCATCACGTTGTCGACGGCGTTGTTCGATGGCGCACAGAGCAGGATCGGGCCAAGCGTCCGCTGTAACTCGTTCAAGCGACGTCGGTTGCCAGCGGCTTGGCGTTCCAGCTGGCGACGTGCCTGGACACAGACAGCGATCGAGGCAGCTGATCACAGAGCGCACACAAACTGCGCATGGAGCCGCCTGTCACTCCATTGCACACTTTCACCACTCAGTGTGACAGGCTTCGACAAACCACCAATCTCTTGAACAACAGCGACAACTTTACGTGAACGAGTCTGTCAACGAGGCCAACAATGGTGGCCGATTTGCCGGTGCCTGGCGGGCCGTGCACCAGTGCGATTCTCGGTTTGTTGCGTTTGTTCATGAAGTCGTCAAACAACGTCTCAATGACTGCACGCTGCGCGCTGTTGAAGCCGCTCACACGCAGGTCCGTCTTACGGCCAGTTCTTGCGGTTCTCTGCAAAATAAAACCATGCTATTATCTATTTTTTTCTGGTTCTGCGACCAAATACGTTTGCAGACGTGGAAAAAATCAGTTCAATATTTGATGGGGCAATTCAAATTTGCTCAGTGATCCAGTCGTATCTCAGGGTCTCTTATCATTCCTGAGTCGCAGAACCAAAGAGAAGATAACGACAAATATGATCGTTTGCTGTTACTGATTGGTAGCCGTTGATCGCGATTTAAAAAACTTTCCATCTACGCTCGACCGAACCACACAGAACCCCAGAAAGCGTGTTCGTTGTTCCCGAAACAACCAAAATCGCCTGCGAACCGCCGTGTGCGCGGAGGCCAACGAGAAGACGCCGTCGTGGTCGGCCGGTCGCAGGAGCGCGTTGCGCAACTGATCGTTGATCGCATCGAGAGCAATCGCTCGCATGTAACGCCGGTAACGACTCAAGTTCAACAGTGGCTGCAACAACATCAATCGTCATCAGTGGTTCTCAGAATGTCCATACTAAAATTGCAGGCAGTGCAACACAACAATTTTGTTGTGCAATTCACATGCACTGGCAATGAGAATCCTGGTCGGTGCCTACCGTTTTGCGAGACACACCATGGAGGTGACAAGTCTGGCTACCCAACCGGCAAGAATTTTATGTATGTTGATAAAAGCAAATTGAAAAAAACCAAAAAGACAACTGCGCCGTGACTGCACGCACACGCAGCAGCAACGTATCACCGGGCATGGGCCTTTCACTGTGTCCACTGTGCGTGTGCACTGTGTGCTGCTCAGTGCCTCTGTCCGCCGATTCCACCAGACGCACGTTACAACTGACCATGAACTGTGTCGCGGTGTCTCTCGTCGCGAAGTCGTGCGGCTTCGTCTGCAAATCAGTGAGCGTGACAGATGATGAAAACCGTTCGAAAATGTTGCGTTGCAAGTGAATACAATGATCGCTGGCTCAGTAAAACTGCAAACAATATGCAATTCGTGCATTCAAAAATATGAGCCCGGCCTGCTCGTTGGCTGCATCGAGCTGATTCGAGCAATCATTGAGCAGCAGCAACTCAGCTGACTGCCTGATGTCTCACTTCAAAGTCGTTTGCAATCACCAGACAACGATCGGGCGTGCCCGTCACCCAGCAAGCGAGCGAACACAGATAACTGCCGTTGCGAAGCACCGAGTCCGGCTGCAGTGGGTCGGTGAGCGCGTCGCGGGCTTGCACACCTGTTTTCAGAGAAACTCAATTGGCACACAGATCTTTTGAAAAAGTTGACGTTTTGAAGGAAACTGAAAACGAATAAGAATGATTGAAAGAAACAGATGAACAGCGCGTGTGTCACTGGCACAGCTGCCCAGTGCGGTCTGACCTTGAGCAAACAATTGCTCTTTGTAGCGCCCCGTCGGCCGCTGCACCTCCAGCGCAATGCCCGTCGCTGATCGTGAGCTGCGCTCGTCTGCGATTCTTTGTTGCAAGTAGCTTCGATACACCTGAGAGGGATATCATTCTCGAATGGTCATCAGTGTCTTGTGAGCAAGCTTCAGTGGTATGGCTTGTTTGTTCGAACGTGTCAAGACGAAATGATCATGTATGCTCTGAAACATGTATTGCTTGTATATTTGCAAAAAATGCGTGAACGGGACCCCAAACAGAAGTTATGGTGCCTGTGCAAGGCAAACAAGCGTTGTCAAAGCGATTGGACCTCATTTCGCCCCGACACGTTCTAAAGAATCAACAACACAACTAACAGTTTCAAATGCCTCGCGTACGAGCAGCGGATAGTGGTAGTCGCCGTAGTGCTCAGGCCACTCAAACGCATACTGTTTGTTGAACGTTCGTTCTTCGATCAGTTTCTCAAAATTGGTGGTGATGTTCGTGGGAATCAACTGATCGTCTTGAAACAGACGGCCGGTGTTTGCTGTTGCTTGGTCGCCCATTGAATCTGTAATTGAACATACTCCAATCCATGTGCCAAAACCTGCAGAATCATGAAAAAAACTTGAAAACAAATAACTGAAAAAAATTTAACAAAAACTTAAACAAAAATTTGCCTCGGGAAAAACCGTTTTCCCGGGTAAAACGGCGTTTCTCCCCGTTGCCAACCCTGCACACATGTGTGCGCAAACACAAAGTTTAACATCAGTTTTGCTTTGACAGCTGCGCATTGTCCCCGCGCGTGCTAAACGTGTTTTTGCGGTTAGCGATGACCGCAGCGACTCCGGGTTCGTCAGCCCGATCAGTCGCCAGACACCACCGTCTCCAAACGTTATGCGTGCGCCAGGGTGCTCAAGCCAGCACGCACGTTTTCTTCACCGCGGAAAACCGCAAAACAAGTGCACAGCAGTCGCGATATCAGTCGGCATCAACCCACAAAAACACCACCCGAGCAGATCGATCAATGGGACGATTAACGAAACGCCGTTCGAGCGCGGTGATGACAACAAAAAATCGGCGGACCTTGCGCGCGTTGACGCAGCCACTGCATGTCCCAGCGCGAGATGTCTGCCAAAAAGAGCGCCTCGTAGTCGGGAGCACGCCGACGCTTGTGCTCGTGCCGCCGGCGGCGTGCGAGCGAGCGCTCCCGTTTCAGCGTCAGTGCGGCGGCGACCTTCGCGTTCGCGTCACGCAGCGCAGCCGCAGCGTTGCTGGTGGTCGGCAGTGTCGCGTGGTGATCGCGCTCATCGGCGGCACAGTCGCGTTCAACGTTGAAGCCTGCGAACACGTCGACGCTGTTGCTGTTGAGTGAACGAGGGCGGGCGCATCGCAGTGCGTCGCGTTGTTGCAGTCGACCAAGGGCAGAGTCGGCACAGCAGCAGTAGTTCAGCAGCACTCGACGCAGCGACATCACACGCACGCTCGCAACAACGAAACTCACTGAAACGCGCCATACCAACCGAGCTGCACGTTCGCAATGTTCACACAACAAACGTGAAAAGAACAACACCACTCGTTGTTTCCGGTGTAAGTACGGAGCAGCGAATGTAATATTCGCTGTCGTGTGAATGGTGTGATACCGAACTACTGAGTGCTTACATTTTTGACAACTTTATCTCAAAGTTTCAAATGTATGATACATTGTTGCAGAATTACATCAATACAAACCAAGTTAAAAGAAAAGTACAACAAAATGGTTTTCGTTACACCGAGAGTGAAGATTACAAATACTGTCTTTCATACAAAATCGTCATAGACGAATATATCCAACGACAGAAAAAACAAAATACGGTATGGCCAATTAAACATGGCAGCTTTTTTCAGGGTGCAAGGAGCGCGCGAAATTTGAATGAAAGAAAATGACGTTCAGAAAAGCAATTGTGTGTCAAATTTGACGTGTTTTTTTCAAACTAATTGCTTCTTCGTGCTATTTTGTGCATTCTTTCTCCCTTGCACACACAATTGCTAATTTTCTTGGCATTCTTGAAAAAGACAACTCCTAGTCTGCGACTGATCCCGCCTTGATGGAGAATACAAGGACTGTCTTATTTATTCGGCCATACTGTACATCAGCACTCCTTTGTTCTGTTTGTTTCCGCGAGGCACCAAATTTTACACGTTTTTTTTTGTTTTGCTGAAAATGCACCGAAACACAAACACGAAATGTGCGTTTTTACCACGAACAGAAAACAAACAGAACAAAAGTTTACAGTAAGAGTAAAAGCCAATCACATTACTTTTTTCAAGTATTCATGTCACGGTCTTGAAAACACTGTGCAAAACGATGACACCATGCACCATTTTCAAATGACAAATTACATCTGGTTCAAATTTTACCACAAGAAACATCACTATTTACACCAGCATAGAAATATAACGCAGCTTTTTCTATATCATAACTGTTAACAATGCAACTCTCAAGCTTCGAAAGTAATGTGAAATAAAGTGAAAAAGATAAAGCTGCGCCATATCTGTCAAGGGATATTGCTTTAGCGTTTCATAAACAGTTTCAATAATTTTCAACAAAATAAAAAATAAAAAAAGAACACAGAATCTGCTTGATTAGAAACAATTGACAATGAAATGTCGACAGTGGCGTGTTTTGTTGTGATCTGCGCCAAACAGTCGACTGAGATGGAAAGCAACTGTGTAGTGGTGTGTGAGCATAGAATACAACAGTGTGCCAACAGTGTTGCACAGTGCTGTGTGGTCAAACGCACGAAACACGATTGGTGATTTGAGTGGTGCTGTCTTGGTTATGATCGTTCAACCAATCAGCCACTGCGGCCAATCGGTTGTTATTTTTTTTAAATTTCGTGTGCGACCGCACAGTTCGCTTGGAGCTACAAAGCTACAACAACCGTCCTGTAATGGCTTTCAATATCTCCGGTCATTGTGCAGAGAACAAGCAAAGTGAGTTGGTGTACGTACACACAAAACAAAACATGTATTTCTCTCGGATCGCGTTTCACCGCGTTATGGATTAAAACCAAAAATTAATCAAAATCAAGAGTAATAACAACAATAATCCCACAGTTATTTACGCAAATGTAACCAGGGTGATTGGCAACAGAAGTTTTCTCAAAATCGGAAAATCAGAATAAGTTTGAATAAAAAGAAAAGTTGAAAAACAATGAAACAAAGGCATGCAATGGAAATACAATGAAACACAGCGCTGCGAAACGAAAATCAAGGAGAAGTAATAACGGTTGGATACGACGATATTACAAAACTTAAGGAAAAAGATGCATGAAGCAATGAACCGAGAATAAATCAAATGCCTCACAGTGGTGGATGGAAAAGCAAAAGATGATAGTGTTTGTTGGACATGTTTTGCTGTTTCGTGTTTCTCACCAACGTTTACAGGGTGTGTGCACAATGATTTGAGTGGGTGGGGTGGGATGGGGTGGGGCACGATGTTACAAAAGGAGGAGAGTACAGCAACATAAGAGACGATATGATCAGTGCTTTATGGAGTGACGATAGCATGCTTATTGAAACTGAATTCTGTAGGCAGCACGAACAAAAAACCAAACAAAGACAAATTATTATTGTGTTTCGAGGGAACACGTCGAAGAGCGTTGTCAGAGTCGCTTGGTGCGTGTGAGCCAATGAGCACCATGGACACTGTTGGGACAAACGATGCAGTGCAGCGGCAATGCAGCCGACGGCCACCACACGACGCACTGCAGGCTCTGGCGGTTGTGCAGAGAGACACAGTGGAGAACATGGCAAAATGAGAAGAAAACACACAAGTCATCAACAAAATCGTAACAACACAACGGCCATCAAACGTGTTTCTTCAGAGTTGAAAGACGACATATTGGTTAACTAGCAGAATATCGGACTTGACAGAGACGAACGACACTGTTGGAACTGCGTTGCCCAGCAGCGTTCAGGCGAACTTGTAGCACGCGAACGGGCATCATTCATAACACGATTCTGAAATTCACGCTCCGGTGTCGCCTGAACGCAAGTCACCGAAACGCAGCCAACGTGAATCAGAGAGCACAAACGAGCAGAGCATAGAATCTGTCACCTGACCAACGTAACCAGCAACACATCTTCACCAAAGCGTCTGTTTAACGGTTAATGATAGCTTGATAGCTTGTCAAGTGTTCAATTATCAACCAGAACTAACGAACAGTTAACCATACGAATGACAATCACGGTGTTCATGGCATGCCGTGTAAAACACACGCAACAGTTTTGAATGTACCAACACGCAAAGCAAACAAAGGATAAAGCTCTGACGGTGGCGCTACGCAGTCTTTCACAAGTGAACATGAGTGCACTAAAAACTGTCACCCACGATACAATAAGTACGTCCGAGCTTCATGCAATGTTGCCAGCAAGGTTCACGGTTTGTTGTGTGTCACTGAACATCCTCCCACAACAAATGGAAAGAAGACACCGAACTTGGCGAGACACATTCGAGACTGCTTGAGAGTGTGTTGTGTTTTTTCGAGCGGCCAAGATGTGTGCTGCAGATGAGCGATGTTGCGGTGCACGGTGCAGCTACAGCTGCTGCGTGTGCGACCGCCGCGGCGACGACGCGAACGTCTGTCGGTGCTGTCGACTCGGCGAGTGCTGTCCGTAGCGCGTGCCGCCGCCGCCGCTGTTCGCTGTCGAGCCGGCTGCCGCGGCGGCGCCCAACGCCGGAAACAGACGGTGCTTGGTGCGCGACGACTGACGCACCGGCAGCACGTGGTTGCTGGTGGTGCTGCTGTTGCTGCTGGTCGCGCACGACGTCGAGTTGGAGTTCGACGAGCAACACGACGAGTTCGAGCTGGACGTCGAGTTGTGGTGGCTGGTGTTGTTGCAGTTGGCGGCCGCAGTGGGCGTGTCGATGTCCTCCTCCTCGCCGGTGGTCGCGAAACCGTTGAACAGCGACGGAGTGCTCAGTGCGGCCGAGACGCCGTTGACCGTGAGGAAGCCGTTCGAGCCGTGCGGCAGTATGAGCCCGTTGATTTTGCCGTTGTGCTGCTGCTGCTTGTAAGTGGCGTAGTCGCCGTAGGACACGGTCAGCTTGTCCGATTGAAAGCGAATCACACAGACGTTCGAGCGCACGTCCGCCGTGATGCTGCCTTTGTAGCCGCCCTTGCGCAACAGCGAGTCGATCGTCTGCACGTGATTCCAGCCTGAATGCAGCAAACATGGCAAATGCACGGTAGACGCAATGTTGCACACCACAACAATGGCACGTGCAACAAGTTCTTGGTAAAACTGACTGAGAACTGCAGCTTATTGTTGCTGCATTGTGGAGTGCCACCGACAACGACCAACGTTGAAAACACGAGCACAAACTCAGTCACCTTGTTCAATGGCGACTTCCGGCAAATAGGTGGCCGCTTTCTTGGTGCCCTTCTCAGTGGTGAACTCTATGCGTATGCCATGCATGCCGATCTGGAAAAAATATATCATAGATGAGACACGCACACGTTGCATCTCCGGTTCAGTTACTCTCGTCACTTGGTTTTTTCAGTTTGAACCAGCTGTGACATTATGTCAGAAGAAGATACCTACCACATAAAATTCGTTTTTGGTTTTTCCAAAGAGACAGCGTTTCCAAATAAAATCTGTCTTTGGGCTTGACTTTGAGACGAAGATTGCCAACAAAGGCTGGTCGTCGACTTCGCCCGCGGGCGCATTCAAGAATGAGTGCTTGTGAAGAGTGAGTGACCTGCCAGTCGAGGTAGTGTTCGGCCGGCTCGAAGTCCATCAGCAACGAGACCGAGCAGTGCAAGCGTGCGAACTCGTCGGCGCCGATCGGATCGAACCGGCTGTCTTTGAATGCACTGCAACGGCCATTCACCACGATTAGTTGCGTCTTCTTGGCGCCGCTTTCATAATGTGATACCACGTTTCCAACTGTGATTTACCTTGTGACGGCATATTCCCTGAGTCCTTGATGAAGGCTTGTACAATTGAACGTGCCAATGCAACCGCGCAACTTGCGCTCCTTTCCGACCTTCCACGTGACAAACAGGGGGCTGCAATAGAAACAAAACAAATGCATTGGTATTAATTTTTTGGGTTCAGCGACTCAATGCCATTGAAAATATCATCAGATATTATGGTGCCATGTGATTTTTCGACTTGTTTTTGAATTTGATTTTAATAATGGAACTTTGTACACCCTCCCCGCCCACATATCGATCATTGTCGCCATCTGGGTGTCTCCAATCTGTCCGGCCAATCATTACATCAGCGCGATCAAGCGCATGCGAGCCAGTGAGCGAATTAGCGTCCATATTCGTTCTACGCCCCCCCCCCCCCAACGCCATTCATATTCAAAGGGCGGAGCGACGTTCGTCCAGCGGGTTTACTGACTGGCTGAACACGCTTATCGCTGGCTGGCTGTGGCTGTTTTTTCTTTTGGAGCAAACGCTATCGGAAAATGAAACGAACGAGCGATCAGAAGATAGTGCGGTACACGGGTACACACCAGAGTACAGGTTTTTGTCCGTGAATACAGAAGGTTGAAGCGGTTTGTAGCAGTGCGCGCACATTGATGCCAGTGAAGCCATGCGCAGGCTGTATCTTCACCAGCCAGCCGCCCATAATTTTCGCCCGACATACATACACGCATAATATTTATGATTCGGTGTGTCTGCTTTGCTTTGCACACAAAAGTAAACAGCATCGCATTTTGATACAGACAGAAACTGGTCTGGTCTGGTCCTGGCGCGACGTTTGCTTGTTAAAAGACGACGCGCAAAAACTGCTCGCGCTCTGTTCTGTTTTTCAGCTCCGCATCAGTCCAAGCAGAACACGCACGCGCACACAGACACAAACGAGTAGTCAGCATATGCGGCGCAATCGTGCCGGTGTGAACCGCTGCGACCAGCCGCACGGCAGCGTTTATCGACTGAGCCAAGTTCCGTTGTTGGTTGGTTGCCCGTAGTTTCAACAGAAACACCCGTTTGTTATTCGATTTGCGTGCACACATTCACTGGCCAGCCGTCACACGTGCAACGATTCAGACATTGAACAATCAGTTGGAGAGGGTGTGCAAATGTATTTGTCAACTTTATCAAACAACTTTTATCGACTTGCCACTCGAAAATGTTGTTGACAGACAAAACTGCACAAGTGTTAGTGTACTACTTGTACTACTGATACAAACACATACAAGCTGAGCCTGAACGGTTCAATTCAGTAACACACACAAGGCAGCCGTGTGTGTCTGCTGACCAATGGTACCAGACGACACATGTGTGTGCTCGCTGCAAAGTGCATCGCCGCTGTGCCCGCGGCACATTGAAACTGCTCAGTTACTACAGTGAAAATGTGATGATAATAAATGAGACCACACCACTGCAAACAACGATGTCACATTTTGCTTTTGTTGCATTTATGTATGCTGTTCAGCTGCCCGTTTGCGTTACTGTTTTGTTTGTTTTTGCGAGTTCGTTTCACAACTTGCCGCGGTCGTCAAAGCAGAATCTTGAATTTCTACCGCTACCCCAACCCCTCTGTCAAAACGATTACTTTGTTTTGTGAACGTTTCTTTCGTGCTTTTTTCGTAACATACTCGCAAATGATCTCCAATCAGAATCTCAATGTATCCAGCAACTAATTTATGTCATTATTCAGTTGGACACAACAAAATACCGGTTCCAAAACGGTCCAGCTCGTACCCAAATTCAAGAGCGTAGTCTCATCCCCTGACAAGCACATTTTTCGCGATAAATACACACATCAATAAAACCGAAGTGAGTTTGGTCCAAAATTATGTTGAGCTGAAATGGTAATAAAAAAGTGCAGCTGTCAACAATTTCAGTGACAAGCCACACAGCGTATGGGCTGTCATTCAGCTCTTTGTTCAGTTTAACCTCATTAGTGGGCGGTGGGTAGAGAACTAAAAAAATATGTCGCCGCAGCACGACGATGCAAAGCACGACCGAACGCATATTGGCGTCTGTTGCTCTGCAGCCGCGACTCGTTAATTTTTTTTCGAAAAACAACAATAAAAGAAGCAGTAATTTGTCTCTTTTGGTCTGTCCCCTTCCCCAGAAACACGTTTGAGATTGCGACAACTTCAACATAAATTGACCTGGTTGAATGTCTGATGTGCCGTTCTTCAAAAACCAATGTGTCTGTCATCAATAGCTTTAAAGTCCACGAGCACCTTTTAGTTGTGAAAATCACGAAGAGGACTTGCGTAGTCCACCGGTGAGTTGCGAGGTTCGACACGCCGGATATAACAGGAAAAAACAAAGACGAGCGGTACTGAGTGCGGTGCGCTTAGTCATGCAGCAAATGTGTACTAGGCATGGGAATGCTTGCTGATAAGACACGGCACATTCGAGTATTAATATTATCTTTCATTTTGGTCCCGGTTCTCTATGCCTTTGCACACAGGGATAGGAAAAACGTTTCAAGAATCCGCGGGAATTCAAAATTGGGTTACGGTAGCTGACGAAAGACGTCGGATGACGTCATGCGTCTGGTTTGGTGTCCGGCTTTTCCCCAACGCGTGAAACTTTTGTGCACGCGGTCTTCCTGTAACGATAATACATGGCATACACGCCACCCCCGCATTTGCATCGTCAACGAACGTAACTGGGCGTATGCGCTAGCCTGCATCCCTGGTTTCCATGCACTTGCAATGCATGCCATTTTTATCGTATAATCTGCGGTAAAACAAGCAAACCAGTCTACGAAACCGTCTGACAGCATTGAGCTTGATCACTGTCCGCTCACGAATGCCAGCTCTGTGCAACAGCACCAACACTCTAACCGCCTCAAACGCCGTGAAACTCGCCGCAGCAGCTCTATCATTGTGTTGTGACTCAAAAATGTGCTTCGTCTCAGTGGACACACTACACACCCCTTCGCGAACAATGAAAAAGCCCACTGACAACCAAACACATGATGAACTGTTAAGTGAGCAGCAGTGTGTAGTGTGACGGTGATTTCAATCGTATGAGGCCCCTGAAGTCGCGCCCACGCTGCACAACTACTGGCGAATTCACTATCACCAGCCAACACGCCACCGTTGTGTGAAACGTGATTTTTAACGACGTCGTCTGCTGCAGTGCACAAACGCCCGTTCGCAGTGATCTTACGGTGCTGCTGGTTTGTGCAGCTTTCATCGACACGATAACACGGTCCCTCCGCGACGTAATCTGTTCGCCTCGATTGACCAGAATGAGCAAAACTAGCCGACGAAAAGAAAAAAGACACGACTGCGGGAAAACCGGGCGCGCGACGCTTACACAAGAGCAAAATGTGTGCTACCAGCAGTAAGCAGTACGAGTCGAAAGAAACGAGACTGAGAAAAGAGAGAGAGAGAGCAAAACTGCACAGCGTACACACACACTGCGGCATGGACGAGATGACGCGTGCTGGAAAAAGCGTACTGAAAGAAAACAAGTACGTACGAGTAGAGAGCACGTTGGACTACATACACTGCGGCGCTGTGCGAGTCTGCTGAACACACAGCACTGCGACCTACAGCTACACGTCTGCTGCTCTTGTAGAACACAACACTGCCACATATGTACGCTTCGTCTTGTACAACAACGGACGCTCCATTTTCACTGACTCTGACATTCAAGAAAACAACCGATTTTATGAACGTGTGACGCCAATTTGAACCCAATTTCCAGTGGCGTGCAACTGTCTCACAAGTTTCCAACGCACACTATCAGATTCGATTCAGTGCATGACGATTATTACTGAAATGTCGTTGGGCGCATTACGCATTCAGGCATCAAGCAAGCGTGTCGTGTGTTTTGTTGTTGCAGTTGGACATGTGCGTGTGCGTGTTTGTGTACGATTACAAGAGTGTGTTACTTAATTCGAAAGCACACTAGCAACAGCAATGCTGCGAAAACGTTCAATAGCTAACGTGTGACGTGCTTTCACTTTCAACACTTCAATATTCAAATGAAAACTGTTGGATAACGTTGTGTACGCGAGTTTAGCCACGAATACAGCGCTATAATACTTTTATGCTGCAACAACCACATAACGAATCACTTAGGGCTGGTGTTGGAAGCAATTTTCAATGTGGGCGCACACGAGCCGTGCACAACCGATGATCAACTCGTTGCTCAAACAATGAATCATCAAGACGACCTTGCTGGGGTTTATTGAGACAACGCAACCAACACATTATCCCTTTAAAAGGCCATATAGGCCGAAAGCAAAAAATACCAGGGCACTAAATGGCACCGTGGACCTGGACGCACTGTCCCACGTTACGATTGCAGCCGTGCATAGCCAATCCGAATAACTGGCTAGTGCTAGTATTTATTGGTGCATTTATAATTGGTTTGCTAAACATCCTTGCATCAAAACTTTTTATTGAAACGTGTCAAATTTCAAGCTGTGAGTAAACCAAAGAATCAATCAGTAGTGGTTGTTACATACAGTATGGCCGAACAACTAAGGCAGTCCTTGTATTCTCCATCAAGACGGGATTGGTCGCAGACTAGGAGCTGTCTTTTTCAAGAACGCTAAGATAATTCTCAATCGTGTGTGCAAGGGAGAAAGGATGAACAGAATGGCACAAAAAATTAGTTTAAAAAAAACACGTCAACTTTTAACACACAACTGGGTTTCTCAACGCCTTTTTTCTTTCATTCCATTTTTGCGCCCTTTTTCCACCCTGAAAAAGCTGCCATGTTTACTCGGCCATTCCGTAGATGCAGTCGGTTTCTGATCTCTCCACGGCAAACATAGGTAATCGCTTCCCCATTCACTCACATTTCTTCAACTGCAGTTTCAGTAGTTTGCCACATTCCCACACTTTACATCCAAAACGCCGAGTCAAACCAAACGTTTTGTGTCATGTCAACTGTGAATCACGATCAGTGGCTGTTAATAAAGCTCAAAACTTGAGATCGTTCAGGTTCAGGCGTCCACCTCTGCACAGCATTAGTCAGCTGCTTCTCTCTTTCGTCGGATGACGCTGACGCCTGACAGCCAGCACATAAGCGCATAACATAATAATGTGCACTCATTTTTTGGTCCCCACGTTCATCATAAGCGAGAATTGAACGTTTGCATCAGTTGCAATTCCAAAGCACAAGAGAACGAGAGCGACAGCGCAAATGCACGAGCAAAGTACAACATTGAACGCATCAAACAATGTGTGCGTGGTGTGTGTTTGTGCGGTACAGCTGAGCGCATACACACACACGACATACATGTACACATCGATATACACATGGTCGTTATGAACATTGTGCTACAGCGCAACGCTCGCTCTGTCCTGTTTCAGTGCATCGCGCACACACTGCACACTACCCGTCGTCGCCACCGCCACGCTGCCTGCGCCTTTTTCAGCAGAAAACCGCAAAGCACACAACGCAATTGAACATTTTTTTTGTTCCAACTTCTCGACTATAACACACTCACCCACACACGCAAGAACGTCTCTCAAACAACGACTGCATAAATCGCAATATTATTATAAGAAAAAACACAAAGGCGAAAACACGAATCAGTCTCAGACTCGACTCGGGTGAAGAAGCCCCCAAGAAAATCACATGACGACCTAGTGAGTGTTCGGTACAAACAGTCGAACAACGAAGAGCCACAAAACAAAGAAGGCGGTATAGTGATCGTTTGTTGGAGCATTCATTACGCCACGGCAAGCGTCAGTCAGTGTTTGTTATTATAATCATAGATCAAGCCGGACACACAAAGGCGACCCTGTGTGCGTGTGCAACTTGAGTGCCACTGGCCGTCAGAACGACAGCAGACACTTCCAGAGTGTTTCTTCGAGTGACGCCGTTCAACTAAACAACGAAACACACGAAATCCATCTGCAGTCAAATCGAACGTGCATATTGCGCGAGAGTGAGTAAATGCGGTGTGCTGTTTGGTCACAACAGTGTACAATATTCAATATCAATACTTGTGCCGTGTGTTTGTGCGCATGTGCATCTGATGTGTCGCATGTTCATTTGAATTTGCCATGCCGACCGAAAATAGTCGCTCTCTCTGTCGGAGTTCGCCTGTCCGCCCACTGTTGTGCACTTTGCAGTTTCTGCTCCGCCACCAACGTGATGTGCGCACAGTATGCCACACTCACACGCTTTTGCGTAGCACTAGCAGCAGCTGAAAAATCGACCAAACCGAGCGGATAGCAGCATCCCGGTGCGGGTTCCCGCATTGCACCGGGTCATGAAAAAAAACACTGTTGCAAATAGGCTGGCTACACCTGTAAACTGGCGGAAAACCAAACAACAATTCGCCCCACTGTATACGGTGACCAGTTGTGTATTTTTGTTCAGACTGGTTCTGACAGTAAACATGAGCGCACCCAGGCACACACACACACACACACACACACCACCGGAGCGCGTGGCGTGGCGTCAATCTGTAAACAGTCGATTGCTTTCGCTTCGCCCCTGCTCTAACAAACAGTCAGCAAGCACTGACTGACTGCACCACTGAAAATAGAAACTTTATCTCTGCTCAGCAGTCTACAACATTGCACACATCTATGGTTTTCCCGTGCGATACACAAGCAGAAAATGCGCCAACGAACAATCACAAACGCCCTTGCGTGAGTGTGTGCACGTTGAGAACCGAACAGAAGACGAAGACGATAATAGAAAAACATAAGCAAGTGAAATTTACAACGGCGGTCTGCCCTGGCCACTTTTGCATGCATGCATGCCGGCGCAAACACGAAGAACGGCGAGTAACGCCGCACTGAACACATTTTAGATTACGGGCCTGTGTGTCTGTCTGGTTTGCTCATTCGAGCGTAATATATCAATTCACATTTACATTCGTGCTTCGGTTGCTCGAGCACACAAAACTCGAAAAAAAACATAATAATATTCCGCCTTGGAAAAACGAATTTCATTTCAAGCAGAACAGTATTTCTGCAGCAGTAAGGCAACCTATTTTTGACTCTCTGGCCTCATGGGCACATTGTTTGAGTTTACATAAGTCTCTGTGGGAGTTTCTGTATGACTGTATGCAGTGTGCACGGAGGGACTATAGTATTAGTATAAACGTAGATACGCTCCAAAAAACGTACTATAAATGGTTGGGGAATTTTGGTGTCTTTGGCGGATCACAGCCGTGTAAATGACTGCGCAGCACGTCGAAGCAGTATGAGACCATCTCAAAGTTGACCACTTTCGGTGCTGCGCGCGCTGAAGGCAGTTTGCAGTTGTTGTTTGCCACGGTTGCCTGCACAGTGTTGCAGAAAGGAGCTGCCTGTTTCACAAACAACAACAAACACACAATACACGGCTGCACCGCCGCAATGAGGCAAACTGCATGAGACGCACTCCAGTGGATCTGTTCGTGAAGTCCTAGTCTGAAGCCGGTGCACTCTGTTACAAAAATACAGCACAGTAATCAACAAACACACAGGCAGGCATGCCGTCGCTGTTTTGTGTTTCAAAACAAAACAAAATTATGTGTTTGAGTGTCACTGTGCAATGTTACCGTGGTGTTTGTTGAGCACCGGTGTTCAGAGCAGGACTGGTGGCAACAAGAGGCACTCACTCTGCAGACGTTCTGCGAGCACTGCGAATGATCGTGCGTGCAGGCGGCGTTGTGGATGAGCTGTTGGTGGTGTGGTGCACGATGCTGATTGGCGGACATGCAACACTCGGCCGCACTCACCGCTGCCAACGACATCGCCGGACACAACGCCGACGGACTCGAGCACGCCGACACGCCGCTGCCCGTGTGACCGTTGACCAGCTTCTGACGCTTGATCATACCTGCATGCACACACGCCCAATGCAGTCATGGGCGACCAGCTACTCTTCACAACACAACCGAATCAGTGGGCTGGCTTGTTGCGAGAGAGAGGCGTCTCGTTTCCGCCTGCGTGTCTCGTGGAAACGCTGTTCCGGAGCAAGCCAGACGCACTTGGTCACAGTGAGTGCTGACCTGCGCAACAGGCGGATGCGGTGAGCACGAGTGCGTTTGCGTTCAGCGTGCCCGTTGTGGTTGCATTGTGCTGGTGCAGATGCGAGCAACACGACGCACAACACGACGACACGGCAGTCGACGTCGACGTGCTCCGACTGAACAGTGCACCGATCGCAAGTGAACTCGACGCAGCACTCGACGCACTACAACTCACTCCGCCCACGGACGCACGACAGCAGTTCGCTGCAAAATGCGGTGAAACGCTGAGAATACTCTGTTACCCTTTGGTTTTCCGGTTTACGCTGCAACTCAGCACGCTTGCACACGGGACACGAAGTTGGTTCGATATGTTTGATGCGGCATTGAGTGACTGATCTGCTCTGGCAAGTCTCAATAGACTCAGGTTACTTCGGAAATTTTGAACTGCCACGTCAAGCATAAAACAAGCATTCCCATCCATGCGTGCATTGATTTGCAGTACTAAAAAATGAATACAACTTCAGTCTACCAATTTCACTTTGTTCCAATGTGGGTACCGTGCACCACTGTGTAAAAACGACAGACTGTCTCGTTCGTTTGCTATGTTTGGACATTTTCAATTCAATTCAAATTCAAAACGTGTGAAAAAACACACGCGGCATTTTAGTGTTGGTTGGTGAAACCTTGGTTGATGGTCTGATGAAAACATTCGGTAAGCCAACGGCTGCAAATTATTAGGATAAAAGAGTGAGAAAGCTGAATTTTCTGCTGTGCTGTGCAGCATCAGGGGAAAGCTAATTTTTTAAATAAAATATTCATTCAAGACATGTGGATGTGGCTGAAGATTTTTTTAGTTCAGATCAGAGACATGGAGGGGCCACTGATAATGTGCACGCAGCAGAGCAGAAATCTACATTAATTCATTTTAAATGACGACTTTTTTATTTTATAATGCTAGTTTCAATTTTTTAACAAACTGAAAAAGTTGAACTACGCAACACCCAAGCTGTCGTTGCAACAACCTAGCACTACAGCACGATTCACTTGCCTTGTCCAGCAGCCAAGCAGCACTGTTGACAGCAGTATCCAATGCCGAACACAGCCTGTGCACTCACAGCCACAACGTCGCTGTCACCGCCTCGTCGCCCTTTGAACGGACTGCGTGATTCCAATTTTCGACGCCACGACGCCAGAATTTCAAAGCCGTTGCACACTGCCGCAACCTGTACAAAACAAGCGGCAATTCAAAAAACTTCGAACTCACATCGTATGGATGTCTTTTATTCATAAATAAACACTGTGCCTTTCATATCAAAATGACTGACACTTAAGCGACATTCATGAAGTAGTACTTGGTAACCGCGTAGCAATGTTTCAACACAACTCAGCTACGCGGTCACTAAATACTAGGTACTTCATGAATGCCGCCTTAGCTTAGCCTTCTGAGCGCGTGTTCCACCTGTGTTCAGCAAACCCGGAGCGTCGATTACAAAATCGCTTTGTTGATAATCCCTCTTTGAAATGCCCGCTGCACCTTTGTCTGAACACAGGTGGGAAATCCATAATACCAGCTGCATCTAAAACGTTCTTGCGGTCCAAACTGCAACCGGAGACTATTCCAATGTATCTAGCTTCCATAAGATCTTCTTGTACCAACCGATAAAGAAGAGAGCACAATAAAGAAGCCTGAATTAGTGCACCGCAACCTGAGGCACCGCCGCTGCTGCAAGATGCACGATGGCTTATTGGGCCGAGTGATAGCGCTAGAAAATGCTGCACACTCGAGAGCGCACCCGCTGAATTCACACTTATCAGTTCAGTTCAGCTGGTTGTCAATAATTATAATAAGCTGAGATTCGCACGCGCCGGGCCGCGATCAAGAATAAAAGCAAGGCGACAATGAATGACAGTGTTCTGGCAACTCCGTTGTTGCACGGTTCGCTTGCTCTGTCTCTGCTGTGTGCATTCGCTCGCACTGCACACAACCACACCACACCACACCGACGACGCACACACACGCACGTCACTGATTTCAAGACCGCTCAACAGTCCGTTGCATCATCGGCTGCTCTGAAAAACAAAACAAACAAAACAAAACAAATTTTGAATCTATCTCTATCTAAGTTTTTAGCTCAGCACAGCTGTTATCTAACCTAAAAATTCTGGACCGGTACACCCCCACCGCACCCGATACCTCCGCCTCCGCGTGAAGGGGTCACGCGACACCCACCTAGGGTTAGGTTTGAAAAAAAAAAAATTTTCGCTTTTTTTTAAAAATCCGGATTTTTTAGATAAAAAAATCAAAAAAAATCTCCTACTTTGCTCTGAAAATTCGATTTATGTCAAAAAATTTTGAAAGTTGTTCAAACCAAATTTTCTTCCCAACTTCTTTGTGTGCTTACGTACATGTTATTATTTGGTCATTTTTGACCGACTTAGGTACTCCATGTTTTTCGATTTGGATGACTTCTAGGGTCAATTTTTAGCGTTGAAATGACTTAACTGAATTGAAATATCGTTTCAGAAATCGTTTGGTCGCAACTTAGAACATGTTTTTCAGTCGGTTGGCCATGAGATGAACATGATATCTTGTTGATTGGCGTATGTTATTATTGTTATAGGTCTACAATGGAGTTGTGCAATATATTGTTAAACAATTGGAGCGGAGGTGTTGGTCAATACCACGATCACACGATCGTTTTTCAGACACCCGATAACATGGCCATGGCCACATGTTAAAACTTGCGTGCTAAGCCAAACTAAAATGTTAAACTTGCGTCTGTCAGTTGCCCGCAACGTGATCGCGAAATCATGGTACGTGTTTTCGATACGATGATTTGAAGAGCGGGCTCTCGCCATGTGGCAGATAGCATAGCTGGTTGAACCTGAAAGTAAGTGTCTTGGGGGGGGCGACCGGGTTGTTGTTGTTTGTTGCCCCCTTTTTATCCTTACCCAACGCCCTTGGGGAAAGGCAGTGTCGCAATTTTTTATTGTCCACCACATCAGTACCGTGGGCCCAAAACAATTTTCGAAGGGGGGGTATGGACATGGTGCCGTGGGGGGGGGGGGGGGTACCGACCAAAAAGTGAGGGGGGGTCCAACCTATGGTAACGTGGGACCCCCCCATGGGGGGTCCCATGGGGGGGGTGCATTTTTTCAAAATTTTCTGTGGGGGGGTCCACCCCCCCCACCCATGACAATTTTTCGCTTAAATTTTGAAGGAAAAACGCTACACATATATTATGGACTTTATAGACAGGGGTCGAGATGGGGGGGGGGTGGGGGTAGAGATGTCAAGAAAAAAAAAATTTTCTATTTTTTTTTTTTAATTTTTTTTTTAAATTTTTTTTTTAAATGAAAGTTGTTCAGAATTTTTCAGGGAGTCCGAATATCACCATCTGAGGAGCCACCGACTTACCATATGACCCCCACTCATATGGGAGGAGGGTGAAAATTTCAGACTTGGTTTCGGCGACCCCATTTTCCCACCGACGACATCACGTCTCGTGTTTTGCCTCTCAATTCACCTCAAATAACACGGAAACAAGTTCAACAACAAACCGGTGTGATCATGACGACACGAGGCGAAACAGCAACGAGCAACCAACGAAGTTACGCTTGCAGTGGCAGACAGTGCAATTTCCACCTTTCGAGATCCTGAAAAACGATGCGTAAATGTGAGTTCTCTGCTTCTATCTCACCTTAGCGACATCGGAATTTGTTGAACTAGCCTTTGCGACGCTCAAGTACTTCAATGGGCGAGTCGATCATCACTCACCAAGGCTGAAAACAGTCGATAAATCAATCCAGAATACCACCTGCAGCGTTGAAGACTAAGTGACAAAGTAAAGTCAAAGAAAATTTTTGTTGAACTTTCGAAAAATTATGCCAAAAACGGCATTTTCAGGGCACATTAAAGAAAAAATTTCAAAAATTTTTAATAAAAAAAATAAAAAAAAAATGCTCATTTTTTTTACTTTTTTTTTAAAAAAAATTTAAAAAAAAAATTTTTTTTTTGACCCTTACATCTCTAGGTGGGGGGGGGTACCCCCCCAACCAAGTCGACACCCCCCCCCACCCGGGCAAACCCCCCCCAAATTTTGGTCAAAATACCCCCCCCCCCTCTCGAATTTGGGGGGGGCCAGGCCAGACCCCCCCATCCCAGATTTCGACCTTCCAAACCCCCCCCCACCAAATCCTGACCGTCTGACCACCCCCCCCTTTGATTTTGACTTTCGATGGAGACATTTTCTCTTGTATATCTCTATATTTTTCTCATCTGTAGGTATCTATATTATCAATATATATTGTATGTTTTTTTGTATATGTACCACTTTGTTATACATTTGCCACTTTGTACGTCAATGTTTTCAATACTGTACTTCAATATCAAGTCTCACCCGTGCAGCGTGTCTCGTTCGTTTAGCTTTCAGATGTCCCGCCAGTACCGAAGACGAGGGGGGGTGGGGGGGGGGGGTCCATGACACTGGAACATCCACACCCCCCCCTCAAAATTTGCTGGACACCCCCCCCCCCTAGATGGACCTAAGTAACAGTGACACCCCCCAAAAATTTTCTCGGACCACCCAAAAATCATGAATTTTTGCTCAAAAATCATGATTTTTTGTCTTTAAAGTCTATAATATAAGCTAAATATATGATAACTTGACATTCTTCATTGTAATTTCAAAGATTTTGCAGCAAAATTTAGCGTTTTTCCTTCAAAATTTAAGCGAAAAAATCTCATGGGTGGGGTGGGGTAGGGTTAGGGGGAAAAAAAAAATCCGGATTTTTTTTTTAAATTAAAAAAAAAAATTTTTTTTAAAAAAAAAAATTTTTTTACAAGTTAGGTTCGTTCGAAGCGTCTCGTCGAGCTGAGTTCATCTAGACTATTTTCAGAACGATCCGGGAAACTATAAGAGCGAAAATCGTGTTTTATTGAAATTATGTCCATTTCATAGAGGGAAAGTTGCATTTTCAACAGTAAAACAGGGCAATTTTTCACGTGTACTTGAATATTGAACCGTTCTTAGTGGTTCCTCTTTAGAAAATTACCAAAATTTGACTGTGTTCAAAAATTCCTGTTTGCTGTAGCTAAGTCGGCAACCCCTGTCGACCCGGTCGCCCCCCCCAAGACACTTACTTTCAGGTTCAACCAGCTATGCTATCTGCCACATGGCGAGAGCCCACTCTTCAAATCATCGTATCGAAAACACGTACCATGATTTCGCGATCACGTTGCGAGCAACTGACAGACGCAAGTTTAACACGTTAGTTTAGCTCAGCACGCAAGTTTTAACATGTGGCCATGTTATCGGGTATCTGAAAAACGGTCGTGTGATGTGGTATTAACCAACATCTCCGCTCAAATTGTTTAACAATATATCGCACAACTCCATTGTAGACCTATAACATACGCCAATCAACAAGATATCATGTTCATCTCATGGCCTACCGACTGAAAAACATGTTCTAAGTTGCAAGAAAACGATTTCTGAAACGATATTTCAATTCAGTTAAGTCATTTCAACGCTAAAAATTGACTCTAGAAGTCATCCAAATCGAAAAACATGGAGTACGTCGGTCAAAATGACCAAATAATGACATTTACCTAAGCACACAAAGAAGTTGGGAAGAAAATTTGGTTTGAACTTTCAAAAAATTATGCCATAAATCGAATTTTCAGAGCAAAGTAGAAGAAAAAATTTTCAAATTTTTTTTTTAAGTTTGAAAAAAAAATCCAAATTTTTTTTTTTAAAAAAAACAAAAAAAAAATTAAAAAAAAAATTTTTTTTTTCAAAGCCCCTAACCCTAGGGTGGGGGTAGAGATGTAATGGTCAAAAAAAAATTTTTTTTTTAATTTTTTAAAAAAAAAGTAAAAAAAAAGCATTTTTTTATTATTTTTTTTATTAAAAATTTTTGAAATTTTTTCTTTAATGTGCCCTGAAAATGCCGTTTTTGGCATAATTTTTCGAAAGTTCAACAAAAATTTTCTTTGACTTTACCTTGTCACTCGTCTTCAACGCTGCAGGTGGTATTCTGGATTGATTTATCGACTGTTTTCAGCCTTGGTGAGTGATGATCGACTCGCGCATTGAAGTACTTGAGCGTCGCAAAGGCTAGTTCAACAAATTCCGATGTCGCTAAGGTGAGATAGAAGCAGAGAACTCACATTTACGCATCGTTTTTCAGGATCTCGAAAGGTGGAAATTGCACTGTCTGCCACTGCAAGCGTAACTTCGTTGGTTGCTCGTTGCTGTTTCGCCTCGTGTCGTCAGCATGATCACACCGGTTTGTTGTGGAACTTGTTTCCATGTTATTTGAGGTGAATTGAGAGGCAAAACACGAGACGTGATGTCGTCGGTGGGAAAATGGGGTCGCCGAAACCAAGTCTGAAATTTTCACCCTCCTCCCATATGAGTGGGGGTCATATGGTAAGTCGGTGGCTCCTCAGATGGTGATATTCGGACTCCCTGAAAAATTCTGAACAACTTTCATTTAAAAAAAAATTTAAAAAAAAAATTTTTTTTTTAAAGAAAAAAAATAGAAAATTTTTTTTTCTTGACATCTCTAGGTGGGGGGTGTGCACCCCCCCAGCATAGTTGTTCTAGGGGGGGGGCCTGGGGGGGCCGCCCCCCACCCCAAAAAAAATTCGAATCTATCTCTATCAGACAGGTTTTTTCGGCTCAGCTATTATCTATCTAAAAAAATTTCTCAGCCAGCTATCTATCTGAAAATTTTTGTCTTCGAAGACATAAAATGAGTCAATTTTTGACCAAAATTGACCATTTTTGCTCGTAATTCTTGAAAATTTCGCTAATTTTAGGTAAAATACGCGTTTATACTTGATTTTTAGTGTATTTTTAGCATTATTTTGCTGTTTTTATAGCTTTTTAGCGTTTTAGCTATCTATCTATTAAATTTCAAAATTTTGACCGGCCCCCCCTAAAGTCACATGGCCCCCCCGCGCCCCCCCCCAAAATTTTCCAGCTATCTATCTATCCAGAAAATTTTCTCCAGCTATCTATATCGGCCCCCCCCCCAACCCCTCGGCTCTGGAACAACTATGCCCCCCAGAAAATTTTCTACAATAGTGCACCCCCCCCATGGCCCACGCCTGGGGGGGTGTCACTGTACCATGACTGACACCCCTCACTGAAAAATTTTCGGCACCCCCCCCCCCCCACGTGACGACACCCCCCCCTCGAAAATTTGCTTTCGTCTTCGGTACTGGTCCCGACCCGAACGAAAATCAAAGCAAAATGTGTGACTAGAGAGAGGCCTTGACTGGATGCTGTGGTTTCTAGCACTTTTATTCAACAACTTTTGGTCCGACCCCCCCCCCTAGAATTTTCGGTCTCGCTCGGGACCCCCCCCCCAACCAAATCGACCCCTACTAGCCATTTTTTGCCCAGACAATGTCATCGTCAAGAAAAAATTTTGGTCCGACCCCCCCCCCTAGAATTTTCGGTCTCGCTCGGACCCCCCCCTAGAATTTTCGGTCTCGCTCGGGAGCCCCCCCCCACCAAGTCGACCCCCCCACCCGGGACGACCCCCCCCAAATTTGGGCGGACCCCCCCCCTCGGATTCGCCAAAAATCGGGCTCGACCCCTGTTTATAGACAAAAAATCATGATTTTCGAAAAAAAATTTCGGGTGTGCAGAAAATTTTGGGGGGGGGTCTCCGCCAGACAAAATTTCATGGGGTGTGTGGGGGGTGTCGGCCAAATTTTCGAGGGGGGGTCCGATGGGGGGGTGCCCGGTTTTAGGGGGGGGGGGTGGCACGCAGTACCGTGGGCGAGGGGGGGGGGGGGGGGGTACACCCCCTCCCAGAGCACCAGAGACCGTCGGGTGGGGGGGGGCACCGTGCCGTGCCACCCCCCCCCCCCTAAAACCGGGCACCCCCCCCCCCCATCGGACCCCCCCTCGAAAATTTGGCCGACACCCCCCCACACCCCCCATGAAATTTTGTCTGGCGGAGACCCTCCCCCCCCAAAATTTTCCGTACACCCAGAATTTTTTTTCGAAAATCACGATTTTTTGTCTATAAAGTCCATAATATAAGCTGAATATATAATAACTTGACCATCTTCATTGTAATTTCAACGATTTTGCAGCAAAATTTAGCGTTTTTCCTTCAAAATTTAAGCGAAAAATTATCATGGGGGGGGTGGGGGGTGGACCCCCCCACAGAAAATTTTGAAAAAACGCACCCCCCTCCCCATGGGACCCCCATGGGGGGTCCCACGTTACCATAGGTTGGACCCCCCCCCCAACACTTTTTGGTCGGCACCCCCCCCCCCCCGGCACCATACCCCCCCCCTTCGAAAATTGTTTTGGGCCCACGGTACTGGTGGCACGGTGCCCCCCCCCCCCCCCCCCACCCGACGGTCTCTGGTGCTCTGGGGGGTGTGTGTGTAGCCCCCCACCCCCCCCCCCCCCCCCCGCCCACGGTACTGCACCACATGGGCTGCGACGTTGGAAGCGGGGCGACCGGGTCGACAGGGGTTGCCGACTTAGCCACAGGAATTTTTGAACACAATCAAATTTTGGTAATTTTAAAGAGGAAAAACTAAGAACGGTTCAATATTCAAGTGTACACGTCAAAAATTGTCCTGTTTTACTATTGAAAATGCAACTTTACCTCCATGAAATGGACAAAATTTCAATAAAACACGATTTTCGCTCTTATAGTTCTCCGGATCGTTCTGAAAACGGTCTAGCTGAACTCAGCTCGACGAGACGCTTCGAACGAACTTAGCTAACTTGTAAAAAAATTTAAAAAAAATTAATTTAAAAAAATCCAACTCTTTTTTCCCTAACCCTAGCTGCAGCAAACAGGAATTTTTGAACACAGTCAATTTTGGTAATTTTATACAGAGGAACAACCAGTACCGAAGGCGAAAGCAAATTTTCGAGGGGGGGGTGTCGTCACGTGGGGGGTGCCGAAATTTTTTCAGTGGGGGGGGGGTGTCAGTCATGGTACAGTGACACCCCCCAGCCTCAGGCGTGGGCCATGGAGGGGTACACTATTGTAGAAAAATTTCTGGGGGGGTGCACACCCCCCACCCCACCCATGAGATTTTTTCGCTTAAATTTTGAAGGAAAAACGCTAAATTTTGCTGCAAAATCTTTGAAATTACAATGAAGAATGTCAAGTTACCATATATTTAGCTTATATTATGGACTTTAAGGACAAAAAATCATGATTTTTGAGCAAAAATTCATGATTTTTGGGTGGTCCGAGAAAATTTTTGGGGGTGTCACTGTTACTTAGGTCCATGTAGGGGGGGGGATGGGTGGGGTGTCCAGCAAATTTCGAGGGGGGGTGTGGATGGTCCAGTGTCCGGTTTTGGGGGTGGGTGTCGCGTGATCCCCCCCCACCCCCCCACGCGGAGGTCTCGGGTGCTCTAGGGGGTGTACCCTCCCACCCCCCTCATCTTCGGTACTGATTAAACTAAGAACGGTTCAATATCAGTAGCGAAAGTGGGGGGGGGGTGCCTGTGCACGGGCAGATACCGACACGGGTACTAGACTCCCCTCCACCCCCCTCCGCGAGAAAACACGGGATCGTACCCCCCCTCACGGTGGTCAATCTCATCTCAATTTTTCCAAAAAATACCGTAATTTTTGCATTTTTTACGTTTGTGTCTGTCCCTGCACAGATTTTGTTGTTTCTGACCAAACAAGCAGCTTCTTTGCACAAAATATTCTGTATTTACAAGAATTTCCGTGTTTTCCCGAGGCAAAAATTTAGTATTACCCGTGCGATCCCGTGCACCCCCGCCCCCCCCGCCCTCACGAAATTTTTCTGCCAGTGGTCAGTTTTATAAAAGTGAGTAGTGTCTGAAAAGTGAGGAGTTTTACTCCAGGGTGTTCCAAAAGTTGGACATTGACAATTTTTTACCCCTTAACCCTACACCTACAGTCTACACCCACCCCCTAAAATCCGATACTGGCTGGAGTATTGGACCATCCACACGACTACAACCCCCCTCAAAATTTGCTTGGCACCCCACCCAAAAACAAAATTTGCTGGGTTGTTAAAAAAACAAAAATCGTTATTTTTTACTAATTGTCCCAAGCTCAAATGAAAACCAAATACCGGCGTGAAATTCGATGCAAACGGAGCAGCTCGGACGCTCAGAATTCAGATTGCGAGGGCGAGGCGAATCGTCACCTTATCTGCATCGGAATCGGAAATGATAAGCCAAGCTTTGGGACGCTCAAAAACGTCATCGCACAGAAGTTTTACCCCCAGAAACCCAAAATAGATAGCCCTCAGGTCCATGTGGGGGCAGTACCGAAGGCGAAAACAAATTTTGGAGGGGGAGGGTGTCGTCACGTGGGGGTGCCAAAAATTTTTCAGTTGGTGGGGGGGGGGGTTGTCAATCATGTTACAGTGACAATGACACCCCCAGGCGTCGTCCATGGGGGATGCACTACTGTAAAAAATTTCTGGGGCGACTGGGGGTGCACACCCCATCCCCCCCACCCCTCCCATGACCCATAATATTTTTTCGCTTAAATTTTGAAGAAAAAACGTTAAATTTTTCTGCAAAATCTTTGAAATTACAATCCAGAATATCAATTACAATTTTTTAATTTGTTTGGTTCCCGTTTCCCGCCATGTGACACTACGCCCACTTTTGGGTGGGCGTCTTATAAGTGGGAGGAACCTTGTTGTTTGTAAGACTTGACGGTAAATTAAATAACCTTTAATTGTTTTTGTGATTTTTAATATTAAAATTTTTTCTTCTGCATACCCTATTTTTTTAAATTTCAAACCAAATTTTCTCGCAATCCCAACTTCCTTGCGTGCTTAGCTATTTGTATCTGTGTGTGTAAGTTTGGTGTCTATCCACAATGGAGTCGTGACTTAGGGTAATTGTGTTATTGTTTTTAAGTAATTTATTTTTTTATTTTTTTACTTTCATTGTTTGCTTGCTGTTTCTCTCAATCAATTCTGAAGAATAAAACAAGATTTTTTGATATTTTTCTTTTACACTGTTTAAAGTTTAAAAACCTGAATACCACATGACAGCATGTACAGAGTGAGCCAAAAAAAGGTTCCAATTCTAAAATGCTCTCACTGGCTTGTGCTGAAGTGTTTCGAGCTGAAAATTGGAACACTATTAGAAAACATTTGGAGGTTTTTTTGACCTAATTTTTGTCACGGTATGTTGTCCCTGTCACTCACTACAGCAAACTATCTGGAAAATATGAAAAATCGACAAATCTTGTGAAATGCAGAGTGTTGATTTAGCTGTAACAAAAATCAAATGATGATTGTGTTCACGTGTTCACGTGTGTTCAAGTGTTCACAACACAAAAAATATGAAAAAAGCAATATGCACAAACAGTAGCTTGAAAATTCCGAATGCCGAATTGCATTTGAACAGTCTTTGATCACCCTGATGTTTCACTTCGAGTCTGAGCGTGCGTGAGCGGTTCTGCTCAGAACAGATGCAAATTTAACTTTCCAGAGGCAAATTGTTTTTTCTTTTTTTTAATTCACACCATTTGCCACTCTGATATTTTCACCACAACAGACAAGTTGTTTTCTGCAGTGAAAGACGCAATTCCATTTTCAGTCTTTTCTGCCAGCATGGTTAAAAGTGGACGGCAGAGCAGCGAGTCTGGTCTGCCAATTGGTGGGAACATGCGAATAACTTTTCAACAGTGGTTCGGAAATTTTGTACAAAATTCAATTTGACCCCGCATGACGATACATCAGTTCGGAAGTCAGTTTATGAGCAAGATAAACAGTGAGATTATGGATAACCATTGTTTTTTTTGTCAAAAATTGCTATTTTTTGAAAATTACACTGTAAAAGTGAACTGATACGTGTGAGCCAAAAAAAAATTTGATCACAAAAAATCTTCCAAAGTGTTCTAACAGTGTTCAAAATTTTTGAGCCATAAGGTCCCTTTGTTACAGCTAAATCCTCCTTTTGTATTTCACAACATATGTCGATTTTTCATGTTTTTCAGATATTCTGCTGTAGTAAGTGATAGGGGCAACATACCTAAACAAAAATTTGGTCAGAAAAACCTCCAAATGTTTTCTAATGGTGTTCCAATTTTCAGCTCGAAACACCTCAGCACAAGCAAGTGAGAGCATTTTAGAATTGGAACCTTTTTTTTGGCTCACCCTGTATAACAAACATGTGGATTGCCTCGGTAGCTTAACAACTAACTAAAAGTTTCAAATTTCTAAGTTTTTATTTGTTTAAGAAACTTTTTTGAAAAACGTTTTTACATTCTTGACATTTTTATGCTTCCCACACTTCTCTGTTAGCAGCCATCAGCAACTAGGAACTGTCCAATCATTCGATCATCATCTGCATAGACAGCGAAAATGCCAAAACGCAGTGTCAGTGTCTTACTGATGTGAAAGTCTTTTAATCTTTGAAACAACTTTGGCCTATTACTCTTTGCAAAAAATCCACCTTCTCTTTATGTAAGAAACACATGCACAACATGAGTACCACCGGTAGAGACGTGTAATTTTCTTATGAAATGTTTTTTTGCAATCAGATTGAATAATCAGATTTTTTCCCTTGATCATCAGTTGCGTGAGCGTTTCTTTCGCCGTGTGTTGCCAAGTCCCAAAAGAAACAAACAGTCACAGAACCAGAAGGTTCCAATCGCAAGCGGAAAAAGTGGCCGCAGTCTTAGTGGAAACAAGCAGCAAGGTGACGAGCTTAAGCCTGCGAATAGACAGGTCAACGTGGTAAGCGCTTTCACATTGTAAAACCGAACTCTAAATTATAAGGCAATCAGCTGATTGGTTGGTGATCACCTGGTGCATGCTTTCTGTGCTGAACAGGTTCCGCCTCGCCTCCGTGGCAATGCCTGGACAGAACGCATGCATCAGGTTTTTGGCAATGTAGCATTTTTAGCACAGTTCACACAGTGGTATCATCGTTTGTTTTTCAGTTGTCAAAGCAATCACACCCACACGATCACGGAACGTCTGTTGATTTGGTGCCGATCCAACCAAAACAGCGGGCGCCTGGCAAGTTGATGTTTTGATCACTGATCAAAGGTTGATTAGAAAAAAGTCTGTTGTCACGTTCCCAATCAAAAGTCGCAACGTTAAAAACGTAACCGTAAAAAACGATGCTATTGCCACTGCTAAAGATCGTTGATCTTGAACGACGGAAAGCGTTTCTACAGAGCCTTGAACGGCATCAGCGTTGGTTGCCAAAAATTGGGGGAAAAATCAAAAAAGCGTTCCGCTGTGCACTTGCAGTGGAACTGAAGCCGGCGTTGCTTTTCGAGTGTGCAACGGCGGACGCGCGTGTAACGCGCAACAGACGCCAAGAAGCAGCGCTGATCTCGGCGTGGCAAGCGTACTCACTCGGGCGCCTGCCTCGGAGTGACCGTCTCATCGCCGTCAACGCTGACGCTTGACCAAACGATTCATTGTTCCTTTGCGGTGTGAATGTGATCAGTGATGTTGCTGTTGTTTAATTCAGTTTTTTTCCTTTCGCTTTCCATTCACTGTTTCACTGGTCGGCTCCTTTGTTCGTCATCTTTCAATGATCTTCGTAACAAGTGTAAAAAACCACGTTCAGTTCAGTAAATAAAACTGAGACCATTGTAAACAGGCCAGTTGTGCCAAAGTCACGACGCAACGTTGCCAGCGAAACCGCGTTCTTGTATTTGAAATGAATGAAAGTCAAAATTGGATTCAGTTTATGGATTGTCGCAATGCAAAGATTGAGTGAAAATATACTTGGATTGCCGATAGCATGTGGGCACCTTTGAATAGCCACAATGTAAGGAACATAAATTCTTTGAACAATAAAATGATGAACTGAAAAAATAAAGGATCTGAAAAGTGTATGTGTATAACGATGGCATTTACATTTTACACGCATGTTCAACATTGTTATTTTCAAGTGGATTTGCAACATTGTTCATCTATCCATTAACAATACCTCGCATAAACATTAATGAATGTGCTTTTTTCAGCAAAGTCAACCGGTTACGTTGCCTTTGTGTCATAGAGTGCGAAGCAAAAGTGTGAAATGTAGCAGTTTCAATGACGCCGATCCACTTTGTATAAACAGTTGACACAAACGTAGTTTTTTGTTTGTTTTTCTTTGCGATACACACTTTTGTCCGGTTCAGCAGTCACGGTTGACTGGTGTAAAACTAAAACACACAGAGTGATTCGCTGATTGGTTGAACACCTCCAGATAAGTTCTACCGAAGTTTGAAGATCTCGTTAGTTTCAACTTTCTGAACCATCCACAGTGTTCGAAACTTTCGTTGCAGTGTGCCTCCTTTTCTTCATTATCGTTCATTTCACACAACTGAGTAAAACAGTTGGAAGCGAAGATGCTCACTTGGGCATTCCTAGTTGCCGCTGCTGCCGTGTCCCAGGTAAAAAGTGACTGAACCAACAAGGCAATAATGCGTTTTGCTCCTTTTTACACTTTTCTCTTTTTTCGCATTGTAGTCTTTTTTCCGTGCATGAGGGTTGTCGAATATCGAATTAGAACTTTTACAGCAGTTGATTAATTGCCTGAATCAGGTTCAACAAATAAGAAATAAGAATGAAGTTTTCTTTTTTTGACTGTACTGGTGTGACATCAAATCAATTCATTTATCCAAGAACAACGACGACGGCGACAGAGACGTTCGTCGTTTTGTCACACTTTCGCTAATATTTTGCTGCTAGTATTTTGCAAATTGTTTGGGAAAATTTTTAGGGAAGCAGATTCTGAATCGATTTTTTTCGTGATACACAGCGTCTTTACCGTCGCCGTTGCATCGTTCTTTTTTTAATTTAAATTTGTTGTGAAAATTTCTATTTTTGATTTGTCTCGGTTTCATGAATTGGCTTTTTTCATTGAAGCATTCAACCGTTTAAAAACATTCCAATAGACCCCCAGCTTGATGATTCAATTTTCAAATCAATTCAAATAAATCAAATCAAATCGATTTTCACATCATTCAAAACAACCTATCCCAAACTGAATCGTGTTTGTTGGCTTTGTTTTGTGTTTAGGCAGTTGGCCAAGAAACGTGCGCGGAACAGCTGCAGAAATGCGCATTCCAAGACGAAGGTCTTGTACAACAGATGCAGGCTCTGAAAGTTGTACTCTTCGAACAATGCACGAAAGGCAACGACAGGTGAGACCGTGAGGCTGTGCGGTGTGCCACAGTTTCTGAATTTTCGTTTTTGCCTGTTTTTTTGTCATTAAAACCCATTTTTTGTTGGAGTGACAAATTACCACATTTTGTTCTCCAATCGAAAAGTTCACTTTTCTTTCAGATGCCAGCACACGTGGAACAATTACCACCGATGCGTTGGTGCGACCATTTCTGATCGTTTTGCCTCAAAGGAAGAAGGTGGATATTTATTTATGCCTTTTGTGATTTGGCAAATATTGTTTGAAAATATTTTTGAAAACTTTCAGAAAGTCCGGTGCTTGTTGCACATCGTGCCGATGTGGATTCTTGCTTGAATGAACAAACCAGCACTTCACTGTTCCACAAGCCATCATCACGATTCGTTGGCAAGTTATAATTCATTTTTTTAGTTGGATCGGTTGTGTTTTTATTGACGTTTTTTGTATCAAATCAAAACAAATCGTATCAACGTGAGACCGGTAAGACCAATTCAAATCAACCGTGCTTTTTATAACATTTATCTTATTTTAGCGGATGCTCTTGAGCTGGCCGCGGTGGACGCAGGTCTTTCGGACACGCTGTGGGGGATGCAGTGGGATGCGATGCACCTCGCGTGCCCGTCTGCCGATGATGACGATGCCGAACAATTGGCTGCACTGAACAAGGACTGCGAGATGACGGATGAGCAGTTCAACTGTGTGCAACAGTCGTTGCGCAATGATGCACGGCTGGCTGCGCTGAACCGACAGTTGCAGTTGCTCAGGTTGCAGTGCGTCCAAAGGTATGCACACACACCACAGAGCTGAGTTATTCTGTTGTCGTTCAAATATCATCACTCAACAAATAGCGGAAATAGCAACTAGCAATCCAACAATCGGCTTTATAAATTCAGCTTCCCAGTACCGAATTCTGCCACCCAACAGCAATTGATCAATTGACGCCAACTAACCATGCTCCCAAACGCCCCTGCTTCCAGCGTGCGCTCATCCGAGCAGTGCCGTGTCAGTGCCACTGACGGTCCTCTGTCCGTCTGTCTGTGCGGTGCCCGCCAGCAGTTGGAGCGCGAGCTGAAGGCTGAGATCGTCGCGTGCATCGCTGACCCACCATCGACCGAGCGCAACCAAGTCATGTACCCGTACCTGCAATACGCGAACGCATACGCCTCCGGCTACTTCATGCGTGCCGGCCAATGGTTCCAGCCGAACGGTGTGCCGTGCGCAGCGACGTTCAACCCGCTAGCAGTGCCCGCACCAGCCACCACAGTGACCACGTACGCAAGCGGATATGGCTACCCAGCGGCACCTGCTGCCCCATTCGTACGGCCTTACCCCGCGCCCGCCCCCGCGCCCGTCCCCGCCCCCGCCCCAGTGCCCGCTCCGGCCGTCGCGCCCGTGCCGCCGCCGCAGTACCTGCCGCGACCGTTTGTACGCCCCGCTGCGCCGGTTGTTGCTGGTGCGAAATTTGACAAATCTCTTCTCAGTTAGCTTAAGGCGGAAACACCATTTAGTTTTTCGTCCGTACGCACAAACGTCGTTCTAAATCCCGTGCGCAAACTAATCGTGTCCGTAATGCATTAAGATAGCACACACGACACGATTTCTAAATCGCGTGGCCATTTTTTACGTGTCGTGTCCGTGCGTACGCACAAAAAACTAATTGCTAAACGCGCCTTAAGTTGTTTCCACAGTGTCCAACGTCGACGCCCGTGTTTCAGCACCGGCCACTGCGGTCACCTCGACCAAAGTGACGACGTCGCTCGGTGCGGTGCGGCCGCCACTGCCAGCCCCGATGTTGCCCGCGATCAAGCCGCGTCCGACCGCGATCCCGGCAGTGCCTACGCCGGTCGGCGCGTACAACTCGGCCTACTACACGCCCAACTTCTGCACCTTGTATCCGTACTCGTACAACTGCCTCTATTACAACTACCCATCGGTCGTGCGCCCACCGGTGGTGCCAGGCGCCACCTACCGCCCAGCCTCGTACTACATGTACGCTGGCACACCGTATGCAACCGCATACAACCGTGCTTGGAACATGTGGCCCCGGAAAAGCTAAAAAACACGTTTTTTTCGTTTTCTTCACCCTAACCAAAGCATTTATTTCAAGTTTAGGATTTTTGTTTATGTTGTTTTTTCTTTATTTGAGCCATGTAACACTGCCAAGAATCATCAATGTCTAAACAACCGCCACTCTTTGAAGTTTCCCTGTAAACTGCTGCACATGGTGCATGTTTATTGCTTTGCATGTTTATATGTATGCATGTACTTTTTTACTTAATGATATTTTATTATCGACCAATTTCAGGCAATGGGTTATGAGAATTAAACAACCACAGAAAAAATTATGAAATAAAAAACATTCTCAATTGCAATTAGATAGGTGACATAATGTGAACTACAATAGGGGCAACTTATAACGTTAATGTAGACCCCGGGACACAACGTTTCGTTACTCAAATGAGAATAAAATCAACCCTGTTTGGCAAACTACAAATCTAAAAAAACGCGGTCGCACGGACCTAAGAATATTCATCGGCGTGATATCGTTCGCGGAGTGCAGTAACTGTATATTATGAGCTGGTCGCCTCAGCAGGCGCTTTGCACTTTTCGCACGTTTTGCACTTGCACGAGTCGGCCGGACACACGCACCCATCCTTGCACGCGTCGCCGCAACAGTCGCAGCACTCGCACTTCTTGCCCTGCGCTCCGCAGCATTTGCAGTCACACTCTGAAATGTATCACGCCTGTTCGATTTGCAATGATCGTCGATATACCGACGGTTTGAATGCTGAATGCTACTTTCTAAAAACGGCAATGAAACAAACAAAAACAGATCAGCTCTTGTTTCAATGCCTGCACTGCGATCTGACATAGTGTTTCTCATACAAGCCAACAACGGATGACAGTCACCAAATCTGTCCCAGTTTTCTGTCCGAGAATAAAAATGTTTTCAGGATTTTGACATTTTAAAAACATGCAATACTTTCGAAATGGTCGCCACCATAAAATCACGTCGCATTATCCATCTGGAAACTCACTTGTGTCAGACATTTTCGTTCTTTTGTCAGCACCTCAGCACCAGTCGGTCGGCAAAATGCAACAAACGTGAATTATGTAAATGGTAAAGAAGCTCTGAAACAAACTGCGTTCACTTATATTCGACAAAAAAATGATAAATCATGTGAGGAGGAGACTGATAACGAAAACATGCAACAGGTTGACTGGCTGCGTAGAAGCTGGACTGATTGGCCGCTCTGGTGTGATGCAACCAATCAGCGTGCTACACAGCGCAGTTGTCGATGATGAGAAATGCACTTTCTGTGCGGTTTCTTTGTTGGCTGGAGAGGAGAGAAAACAGGAAAAATAAAAATTAAACTTTTATCAGCACAATAACATTGACTAATGGCGCCAACAGTCTCGTGTGTGCTGCTTATCAGTGGGCGCATAACTTATTGAAAAAGACATGAAAAAGTTTTACAACTGGCAATAATGGCAGTGTGTCAATAATTGTTGACAGACGTTCATAAGGCTCTATCGAAAATGGAAACTGATAATCAAAAAAGGTAGGCGACATTTTGGAAAACAAAATTTTTGTGTAGTTCCAGATGAACAACAAGCTGAGGAAGTGGCGCCACACGTTTCATTTATTCGCAATATCAAATTGTTTGTCAAAAGATCACGTTCGCGTCAGCGCGCGAAAACCATGGAAACCACAAAACTCTTGGATAGAAAAACAGCTTTTGAACGTTTTAATGCAAATAAAGCACAGTTGAATGCAGCTACAGAATAATTTTGAGCAAAAAACACCTGCATTAGGGTTGACACTACATACCGCTATATCACATGGTCTTAGAAACTGGCAAGTAGCCATAAATGTACGCTTGGGCACAATTTCAAAATGCACCCACGTGTGCTGAACATGCAATTCACGGCAAGGTGTAGCAACATGTCGAAAACAAGGTATGGCACTGAGACGGAAATGAAAAATGTGGCAGTGTGTTTACATAAATTATGGTCGGGGCGCACAGCGAAAAACGAACCTGATGTAGCAGTCAACAAGTGTGCTTACTCTGACACGCATTCATGCTTGGTACCAGTTTCAAATATCGTAAACACTAAACACGAGCGC
Source organism: Theristus sp. LFF4_11 (assembly GCA_030248135.1). Lineage (NCBI taxonomy): Eukaryota > Metazoa > Nematoda > Chromadorea > Monhysterida > Xyalidae > Theristus > Theristus sp. LFF4_11. Next base: position 12,752 of record JASANC010000838.1, on the reverse strand, counting down.
GCCTGTTTTTTTGAAAAAATAGTTATGCAAAAACTGTGCCAAAAACTGATACGTTTGTTCGTTCTTGGTCTGTTTGAAAACAGGATCAGGACAAAACTAGTGTTCCACAAAACGGTGAATGATTCCGTGTTCGTATGCACGTGGGTGGTTTGTACATCAGTTTCAGACAAAACACATTTATTAGTTCAGTTCGCTGAGTCCTGAGCAGGGTGATTACACCTTGCTGCTATAGTGACGGATTTTCAAAATAAAAAAGACAATGCTAATGCTCTTCAGTAATTTCATTGCTTTAATTACATGTAAATGCTGCATATGGATTCAGCCGATAAATGGGATTCTATTTATTCTGACCTGAAACATCAAAAGAATATTTTTATGTTAAAAATTGAATAATTTCACCATCACACTGCTCAAGCATAACAGAAAAGCCAAAAGTTTATTGTTCACTTTGCTATCATAATCTGATTTTTCACAACGTTGAATAATTGCCGTCCTGACGTTTTAGATCGGCAGGAGTCACCACGTTGGAATGCAACGTTTGAAATATCAAAACCGTATGCGATGCCGGAGCTCGCATAAATATTTTCCGATTACTTACTATACGAATAAACAAAATTAGAAGATTTATCGGCTGTATAATTAGAAGGTCGTTTGGTGAAGATTGTAATCTGTTCACAGTCCAGTGCACTGTGGTGCAATATTTGCCAAACCTGCATCGTACCCTGAAATCTCCAAACCATCACCAGCACGTAGCAAAATGCACGGGCGTTGAAATATTGCTCGCATCGAAAAACTTGCTGATGAAGGAAAACTCTTCGCAGTCTTATTACAGAATGTACCCCCGTTTGATCGATGTTGCTGGCCACGATCAAATAGATTGATCACGCTGATAAACAATGTTTGCTGTTTGGTTTGAAATCAAAACCAAAAACGTCAGTTTTGGCGGCAAAAACAAATATGCTAAACAATTAAACATATTTGAAAAACATCGCTTTTGGTGTGCCAGAACGGTGGTAAAAAATTACTGCGAAAATATGAGTGGAAATTGATTTATTGAAAGAAAAAATGCCCGTTTGATGGTAATGCAACTTGGCAGTCGGCACAAAAACATTTGCTTTTCGCATTTTTGATTTAAAAAAATGCAGTGCACAACCGGTATTGGTGGTGTCAAGAGTTCGTGAAAAACTATGTTTTTTGGAAAAAAACTTGTTAGTCGCTCAACGTTGCCCTATGACACGATTATTGCAGCAACCTAATATCATGCCATAGGGTCGAGGAGACGACATTAGCCAAATCCAGAAAGCGTGTGGTTGCGCACACCCGGTACATAAAATGAGCCAGGTCTTGGACATGTCAGAGCCGGGTCTTGGATAAGAGCCGCTTTTGATATGTAAGAGCCGCTTCTGATATACGTCTCAACCCAAGTCCAAGAACCGTTTTTAGAGCTATTCTCAGTGATCTGGTGTGAGAGTGCGGACAATGGAATTTTTAAGCGTGAACCCCGTCGTTAAAACGAACTTTTTTTGTAGAATGCGTGTTCCATCAAGCAAATCCTTACGCGTTGTTTCTCAATGTCATTCCCGGTTATTTGCGGCGTGATAATGACGCTGGATTTTGTTGAAAGCAATGATTTCACCGTTGGCCAGGCGTCACCGTCAGACTGGTCACAAATCGATCTGCACACCGCACAGACTGCATTTCAGAAAGAATCGTGTGAAGTGGGTCACCAAAGCAACACCATTAATTTAGCACGTTCCAGAGATTTTCTCTCTGAAACACAATGTTGTCACAATTCTTTTGTGATCTGACGTCGCAGTTGTGAATATGATGCCACAGAAAAAAGTGTCAGCAATGTTTACAAAAGCAAGCCATATTTGATAGCAACACACACCCATACCAGCCATTAAACAGAATTTTTTTAACAATGCCAAATATGAAGATTTATGGGGAATAAAAGATTTTTCAAGTCAATTGGTGGATAACTGGATAAACGCACACAGTGACAACAGTTAAACAAATGTAACGTAATAATATATATTAGTAATATACTTTCAATAAAAAAGTGGAACTGATTTGCTTTGGTATCCGAGCTCCAAGTTGCAAATAAATGCATAAACATGAATCTGCGCAATACAGTTTTGTTGCTAACTGTTTTGGTTGTTGTGCATACGGTCAGTTTTGCATTTTTTTTAATTTTATACGTAGTTTTCGTTGATAAATTCAGCAGCTGAATGCATCCGAAACCGAAACACACGTTGGGCGCCGTTGCGTGTGTCGTGAGATGGCAAGAATTCCAAGTGAAATTGTTGAAGTCCACTTTACTGTAAAAAAATCATGCGGCTCTCTGGTCATGTAAGCGCCGACTTGCCCGACGTTAAACAACTGATCCAAGAGTCGGGTTTTTTGTTGGTCAACCGAAAAGTGAAATTAAAAGCCGATTCTTTGATAATATCAAGCCCCTGTCAAAAAAGCAAGCTCAAGACTAAGATCTACGAGCCGGATATTTTACAGTGCTGTTATGCAAACTAGAATCAGAAACGCAAAAGTTCACTTTGTGCGAACGCATTCTTCTGGTGGCACGTTTGTTTGCGTAGGCTGCGGTGCGCAGTCAAGAGTCGTGCGGCCGTCGCCTGCAGCAGTGTGCCACCGGCAACGCGGCGCTCTTGCGAAGCATCGACGATCGAAAGACGGCCATCTTTGGCGAATGCACCGCCAGTAATCTCAAGTGCAGTTCTTTTGCCGAGTCTGTTCAGACTGTGGTTCTATCAAATTTGAAATCAACACTGTTGTTCGCAGATGCCAAAACACGTGGATCAATTATCGACGATGCGTCAATGTTGGCGTACAACAGCCCCTGCGTGCCACGACACTCTATGCTGCCCTTGAGCCACCCATCGGAGGTACACTTTCCATATGAATCAGTCAACAGCTGTTTTTTAATTCAATTAGTTGCAGTCCTGTCATAAGCAAACATGCTTTTTAGGCTCAGTATCAGCGTTTCAAACGCATATCCGCAACGTGGAAGACTGTTTGTCGACGGAGGCCTCTGGCACAAATGGTCTCTTCCAAATTATTGGCGCATCTAATGCGCTGTTCGCGCAGTTAGGTACAGTCGCTTATTTCTGTGACTTTATTCTAAACGCCAAAGCAAATCGTATTCGCAATTCACAAATTTATATAATTTTTCAAAAAATGGAATGTTTTTTATTTCAATTTTTTTGTGCACAGCCGATCCACTAGAGTTGGCAGCAATAGACGCCGGCATTTCGGACGTTTACTGGGGCCTCCAATGGGAGACGGTGCAGGCGGCATGTCCGTCCGCAGTTGCGAGCATCCTCGGTGTCTCGAGCACGGATGACGCGCTCGCGAACGAGCTCGCGGCGAGATGCGAGCTGACGACCAGCGAGTTCCGTTGTGCCCAGAATCGACTGCAAGCGGACACTCAACTGGCAGCGCTGGTGCGTCAGCTGCAGCAACAACGGCGCCAATGCGTTCAGCAGTGAGTGGCGACCAGTTGGCAGGCTGCTTTGTCCGCCACAATCAAATGACCCCCTAAAAATGGGGGACCCACAGACGAGTCATGCTTGTGAGCCAGCTTTTGGAACACCTCACTCACCAAGACTTCGCATGCGTTGTTTTATGAAATGCTCAGTTTATAATGAAACGTTTGCGTTGCAGAGTTCGCCAAAGCGGCCAGTGTCGCATTATTGCCAGCCGATCGGTGCTGAGCTCATGTCTGTGCCAAGCACGCCAGCAACTGCAACGCAGCCTACAGCCACAGCTGCAAACCTGCATTCAGTCACCGCGAGCGCTCGCTGCGCCGTCGCAACAGGCGATGTACCCCTATTTGGCCAGCAACATGCTCGCCACTCAACCGTACTATCAAGCGCTCAGCAACAGCAACATCTACCCAGGCCCCTTGATTCGACCAGCCACGTATTCTGGCAATCTGAACACCTACTATCCAAGCAACAACATCAATTACAACAGCAATCGCTACCCGTACTACAACAACAATGCGTACACCAACCAAAACAACTTGTACGCTGCTTTCAACCGCTACCCATACCCCTACAACAACGTAGGCTCCTACCCGTACAACACATACAATCGATTTGCCACTGCAAGTCCTTATTACGGTAGTTACAATGCGCTACAGTACGCCAGCAGTTACAGGCCAGCGACCTATGCCAACCTGTACAACCCGTATGCAAATTGTGAAGCAACGCCCGACCCCACTGCCACTGGGGTGGTTGCTTTTACATCAACTGCCCGAGGCAGCGGTTTCGGACGTTGAGTCAACGTACCAAACTGTAGACCATCTGCCACATGGCCTGACAGGGCACTCACATGTTGACCGAACGGTGGAACAACTCTCACTTGTTCTGACCGGGTTGTACATTGAGTTTTCAGACTGGAGACAACTGACTTGGATGAAGTCATCGCTGCGCGAATGTCGCACACAAGACAACGGTTATAGGCGAACCGTTCACCGGCACTGGTACCAATAGGGGCCCAGCGAGTGAGTCGCCTATATCGCCTAGACGCCTTGTCGCCTAGACGCCTTGAATCGCCTGGACGCCTATACGCCTTAATAGTAGGCGGTAGACGGCTTCGGCCGAACAAATCGCATACTTGTGCATTTTATTGGTCAAGGCGATGAAGAAGTGAAGTGTAGTGAGCACACAAAGGAAGACACTGATAAAAGACACACATCACGTATCAACCAATGTGCAAAGAATAGATGAGTTGGTATAAAAGAATAGATAAAGGTAGAGATTGGTGAAGATAAAAGAGTAGTTTAGCGTTGAAACGTTGGAAGCGGTTGGCACGGTCGTTGTATGGACCTGACAACTACCCCCCCCCCTTTAAAAAGGCCTCTTCCACGAGGCCACAAATGTGGGACGTGAAAGAGTAACGTTTATGAAACGCTACACTATTGTGTATTGGTTACAATTGATGGTGATTGTTGTTGAAAAGATGTGGTGTGTGAAACAGTGAATAAAAAGAGTGGAGAAAACTGTGGATTTTGTTGGTAATTACAACTGTTTGTTAAGGGCGAATACAACAGTGCAGTCGCCTATGACTTTTAACCCCAAACTTCAAAAAACACAAACATAAAAATCTTTGTTTGAGAAAAAAAAAAAAAAAAAAAAAAACAAAAACACTTCCGGCAAAACAACAAACTAGTAGAAACACAAACAAAAATAGATCACAATGGTGATCGGGGCCACATGCGACAGTGCGTGTGGTTGTTCCCCTCAATGTTACCACATCGAAAGTGTGAGTGAGAAAAATAACAAGGTTATTTTATTAGAGTGTTTTACAAACACGAAAAACAACAAATCACAAAAATCACGAAAAGAAAAACTGTTGGAATCGAAGTTGGGTTAGTGTTGTGGCAAAGCATTAAAATTACCTTTACCAGCCCTCTAAAGGGACTCAAAAGCAGCACACAAGCGTGGCACAAGGTAACAGAACTGTTACAACAACAGTCAACAGACAACGTCTGTGACAAAAGGCAGAAGGCATTAGACGGCTAAGATGGCACGTGAACACAGCAAGCAACGCCTGCTCAAAAACAAAAACGGAAAAACAACGTTTTTCACCAGAGTGTCCAGTGTTCAGTGTCCAGCCGGGCAACGACGCTGTCGTTGTCCATCAAATGGCGGTGGTGCCATCCAAACGGTTGTCGTCTTCGACAATCACTTCCGTCTGCCGCGCCCCTTGCCTCGTGGCGTGCCAACCCGTCTGCCGCCGTCGGTCGAATACGCGCTCGCGTCGGACGCCGTCTTCGACGAATCTTTGTCCGTGCGCGACGCGGTCGGCGGGTCGGTCTGCAGTCGCGATCGCCGTTGCTGCTCTATCGGTGCCTCAGTCGCCGGTCGATCTTCATCGTCGGACGTGCTGTAGCCCGACGCCGGCGGTGACGCCACCAATGTCGTTCGCGGCAGCTGACGGCGCGACTTCGATCGCGACGTGCTTCTGCTCTTGCCACGCGAGCGTGAGCGGTGTCCAGTCGGGACCGAGACGCGCGCTGAACTGGCGCTCGACGCCTGGCCCGACGGTGCATCAGCGGCTGTCGAAACGGCAGTCGATTGTTGTTGTGTTTTCGGGGCGTCTCCTGCTGTCGGTCTGCTCTGCGGCAGAGTCTCCAGCGTAAGACGCCGACAAGCTTCCAATACATCGATTGGGCCTGTGTCTTCAAACTGACCAGTTGAACTGGCTGTGTTCAACTGTTTTTGTTGTGACTGTTGATCAGTCACCTGACTTGCTGTCGACTTGGCAGCTTTCTGAGCGGCTGTTGGGTCCGCGTGTTCACGAGCTGACTTTTCTCTAGCCAGCCTCTCGGCCTCTCTTGCTTTCGCAAGTGCAGCCAATTTCTCAGCATTTTTCTGCTTTTTAGTCATCGAACTGGCTGTGTCCGATTTCGTAGACGCTTTGGCTTTTTCAGCTGCGTCCGCTTCGAGCGACATGTACATCAGTGGACACACTGAGTGTTCATGTCCTTTATTGCCACATGCACTGCATGTGATCGTCGGATCATAACTGATCTGTTCGAGCAGTTCTCGCTGACGCTTTTCTGCTTCAGCGTTTTCATCACCGGATTGCATTTCCTCGGTGTCATCACCATCAGTTCGTGTCGAACTGGTTTCGACTGTCTTTTTAGGCAGCTGATACGATGTAGCTTTCTTGCTATATCGTTTTCTTTGCTCCGACATCAGTTTGTCGAGCTTCTTTGGCATTTCGAGACTCGGTTTCACCGTCCTCGACTTCTTTTTCTCCTGTGCGTCGTCCTTTTTCGGCGGTGGCACAGCATCAAGGAATGTGAGTTTAGGCACATTCGGTTTCTTCAGGTCCTCAACGAGGCCTGGTTCCAACATTGCACTCGGTTCGACCGAGAAATTTTTCACGAACGCGTTCTGTTCATTCGCGTTCCAATAACGATGCGGTCCCGGCAGTGGCGGCAACCACATAGGTTGTAGCACAGAGTGCAGTTGCACATTTGTGCGTGTTTCTCGCTCAGCTTCTGCTTGAGCCAGAATTCTCATGCGAATGAGGTTTTCTGTTGGTGTTCCAGCACCAATCAAACGAATATCCGGCGGATCGCCGTTGAATTCTTCCTGTTCACTAAGTGACACAAAATACGCTAGCCACTTGATCGTGTTAGCGACGTGCGATGCAGACTGACGTCTGGCATCCCCAAGGAATCCTGTTGGATTCTCCTTCATTCGCGTGCCCAAGTCTTGCACTGCGAACCATGATGGCGCATCCAACGGTAGGATGTCCGTTGTCAACAATGGCTTCGGTTTGCCATAATAATCTGCTCGCCGTTTCTCCATTTCCGGTGAGCTGTCTATCAGATTCGCTGTTTTGCGATCTTTCACATACACTGGTCGTGGCAGTGTGTCATAGGTCGGGCGCATGTATTCTTGCGCTCTCTTATTGTCTTGCACCACTTTGCAAGACACTGCATCAGACAACGTGATCGGTGTCTGTTTAGCCTGTGCATTTTGGTACACGGCTTCTGACAACTCGGGAACCAGCTCGTGGTTCACCACTGCACCTTCGTAATAGTGACGAAGATCATCAACCTGCGATGTATTCATCGGAGGCGTCAAATAATTGCGTTTTGGGCAATAAATAAAATCAGCAGAGGTTTGTTCCACCTGCTGTTGTTGTTGCAGCAACAGTCTCTGTTCACGAGACTTACTGCGCTTACGACCTCTCGGGAGGTTTCTGCCCGGGTTACTTTCACCCGAAAAACTTTCTTCTCGTTGAAGAACTTGTCCAGGGACCCGTTTTGCTGGAGGGGCTCCCTGCAACGGCGATCGCGCTGAACGCGATTGCTTTGCATAAGGCACTTTGAAGCCTTGAGAATCTGGAGCAGGCAGTCGAGGTCTAAGGATCGACACGCGCTGCATTTGATCGAGCGCGGCACGGTTTTCGGCCGCGGCTGCAAAACTGACACCACGAGTGGTGTGCATAAATGGCATCCTGGGTGTTACTCCCGTTGGTGCCACAGTTGCCGGAGTCGGAAACTGTTGTTGATATTGCTGCGCCGCTGGTGGCTGCAGCACTTGGCCGTACTTTTGTACGAGCACTTGTGCTCTCGGTGTGAGAGTTCGGAAGCGTGAGGCTCCCTGTTGTGCAGCACCCTGTTGTTGCTGTGGATTGTCAGTCGTAGAAACTTGCGACTGACTGTCGTCATCTTCAGATGCACTCGATTGCTCTTGTGCATCCGAGGATGGATGATCTTCAACCGACAACGGTTGTTTTTCTTGCTGCTCAATGGCACGCACATTAGGTTGCTGTGGATTCACAGCCGCTTGGGCCTCTACGTCGGCCGTGAATCGTTCTTGACGCATTTCAAGAACCGGATCTCTTGCAGGTGCTGTCGGCACTGCAACCATACCTCTGATCTTTTCGATCAGTGCTTTCTTCTGGGCTTCGTCACCCAGCACAATCGCTTCCTGCAGCTCTTCCCTGAGCGGCAGAGTTTTATGATGGTGGAACACGGTCCACCATGCACGTGCTGCTGCAATGTCTTTCAGCAGATTGTACTCGTCACTGTCGCACAGTTGTTGTGCGCAGACGGGCTTCAATGAATGCCACGTTGATTGGTGGTCATTCCTTTTGGCTGGAATGTCGAACACGAACGGATTCCAGAAACGAAACACACTCGTGCGAGTGCTCGTGCCTCGTGCCGTTTGTGGCACTAGGTTGTTCAAATCGATGAGCTTCTGAATCAGACGCTCATACCTTTCCAGACCATGCTGATACAGCAGGTGCAAAATGCGTTCGATTGAGACACGCACCAAAATTGCCAACGTCAAAGCTTTGACGTCTTCGTAGCTGAATTGCATGTTCAGCGGCAACTCAATCAAATCTGTCGTACTGATGTTCATACGACAGGACAGAGCGTGTAGCATGTCAAAGTCTTCGTAGACATGCGTCGGCTCCGACGTCTCACGACGTCGCCAATCTTCTGACACATTGTCAGGAGTGATTCCAGGCGGGTACACCCCGTCATTAGTGCACGCATACATCACTGCATGCGGCCATTTCGTGGACACAAACGTTGGATTGATGTCCATCAAATCTGGCTTTGGTATCACACCAAAGTGACTCAACCTTTCGATTTCACTGATGTGAAACGAACCGGCCCAACTGGCTGGCGTTCTAATAGCCTGAGCGATAAACTCAGCCTCTCTTTGCGTCCTAATGACCTGATTCTGCTTGTGAAGCAGATGCTTTTTGTGTGGGTCGTCAAAGCGGCGGCCCACCTTGATAAACTCCACGCTAAACCATGGAGTCCTTTTCTCCATCTGGTTTCCCAGATAGCTTGCAGGCACGTGTGGCTGCAATTCGAACTCTGTCGGCGGTGTCGGCTGACAGCCTCCTCTGCATGTGTGTGGACCTCCCACACGCATGAAACACAGTGTGCGTGTTTCAGCACACTTGCTGTACACGACTTTCGCCAGCTGATAGGCGTAGTCGCTTGATGCATTGGTCATCACAATGCCAATAGTCGACTTCAGGAGTCGGTATTTGAACCACTGCAGAAAAACTTCTGCCGTGCTATACAGAGCATACGGCGTGTATGCTGCCGATTTCGAGCATTCTTTCAACTGAAGAATGTAACATCTCCTCAATTTGGTTTCCCTCTTGAGGACGTATTGGTGCATCATCAGATGCCTGTCAGAACGAAAAGCAGGCTGGAACCTGTTTTTGTTTGTCTCGTCCGGCACGCGAGGCACCGCGTGCGGAACTTGTGGGTTCGTCCCTGCGATCACTCTCGCAGGGTGTTTCTCTACGTAGCGCACAGCGCGCACGTATTCGATCAATGTCTGAGCGAAAATCAGACGCATCGGTTCGTTGCTCAAGATCTTGTCAAGCGAGAGATCTCGCGTGACTATCGGCATCTTGTGCACGAAATCAAACGGCCACTCTTCGGCCTTTTGCAGGTACGCCAAGCCCACGTCGATAGCGGCGCGGTACTTGTTGTACCTCTGATTCACCTCGCCCTTCGAACGAGGTTTATGTGATAGCGTCGCGAACTTGTCGCTGCACGCTAAGCAGAAAAACAGTGCGTCGTAAACGAGCACTGTCCAGTTGAACTGCATGGCATAATGCTTGCCTGCATCTTTATGCCATTCGATCAAATGGCGTTTCTGTGAGATCGCATTTTGATCCCATGAACCTTCCGGGTATTTGAGATTCCTCTCAAACCCGTACATGGTGAAATGCACGAGGTCGTGCAATTTGCATGTGAATGCCGTCAACACCGTTCCCGGTGTTGGGCTCACATAATTACCACCATACGGCTCAAACCGGTATGGCCTTGCGTCAATCATGTTGGCGAATCCAATCGCCTTCACCAATGGACGTGTGTCCAGGTGATTTTCGAATTGGACCTGATCGAACAACGGAGTGTTGTTCATGTCTTCAGAATAGGCAGCATTCATGCCTTTGAAAAATTCCGTTGGGTCATCCCAATGGTGAAACGTGTTTTCCTTGTTCAACAGGAACTCCAACAGAACAGTCACCTTCGTACTGTTCTCTTTTCTCAAGAGCGGATCAAAGATCAAGCTCAAATCGATGGCGACGCAGTATGCGCCCACACCGAAGAAAACCGTCAAGGGGTACTTGACGTTCATCAAAAAGCCCTTCCCGGCTCTAACCGAGGCAGCTCGGAACCGAGGTTCCTGCTGTTCGTTTGCAGGAGCGGGATACTTCTTATCCGGCTCGAAATACGTGTAATGCAGCACTGCATTACCATTCATGGTGCACATTTGTTGGTGCATAAAATCCACCAACTCACCGAGTTGGTTTTCATTCAGGTCTGTGACCCAAATGACGGCCTCAGCCTTACCAATCTCACGACCGATCAATCGTGAGTGCCGCCGGAATGCTTCCGAGCGTGTATAGCTGCTTTCACGAGAGGACCAGAGGGCCTCATACTCGTGATGCTGCAGCAAAACTTGTGGCAGATCGTCCCTGCCACCTTCAAAACAAGGCGCGGTGCGCTTGTACAACTGGTCTAGCATCAGCCAGACATTAACACGCTGTTGCCAAACAAGGTCATCAGCGATTTTATCACGTTCACTGTTTTCCAACAGTGATTCGTTCAAATCAAACGGGAATTTGGTGGTCCCCGTTTGTTTCAAGTTCGGGAGAATTTCCGATTTCGGATTGTCCCTATGACGTCGCATGCCTTTTGTGTATATCGGCATATGCGGCCTAATTTGACCATGCAGAAAATTTCCGCGTGGCACAACATACGTCTGCTCTTTCGCGAGCGAGGCGTGACCATGCACCAAAAATTGGTGCTCCAAATTGATCTGCTCGCTGAAATCCATCAGCTGGATCAATGTCATGGGCCAGACAGACATGTCGGCATCCAAATAATCTTCGTCATACTGCGGAATTTGCAGCGACGAAGCTATCGGGTCGCAGACTGCTGCGAACGCATACATCACCAAGCGAGGGCTTGGTGCTTTTGACTTCAGACTATTCACCAACAGGTGGACGGCACCTGTGGGGTAGTCGTTGCCGAAGTCCGTAATGGACCACTGAGACGTTACTCGCGACAACGCGAATAAGTTTTTCGGTGTAAGCCGCAAATTGGCTTGCAGATCAACCCAAGGGCCTGGAGTGCCCCTTGGTGCATGAATGCGAAACCGGAGCTCGGCTTCGCTCAAATTGTCTGGTCGGTTTTTAGTCGCCCAGACCGTCATGACGACATTGTCGTCCATCAAGAAATACTGGCGATTGGCGCGAATCGCGGCAATCGGCCGGTAGTTCTCCATACTGGGCAACACGACCCAGTTGTTGAGGTTGGCAAGGTTCATCCAACCTTCTGATACGTTCGGGAACTGATCCCGATCGTCTCTCACGAAGACCATGACGGTCTCTTTGCAATGCTGCTCAGAGTCCGTCTGGCTTACTTTTATTGCTAGTGGATAAGTCTCCACTAGCGTTCTGGACCCTTCGTCCTCAAAACCGAGCTGCTGCCAGAACAGCTCGAGCGACGGTTCTTCACCGTCTTTCAAATGAATCCGAGATGGCTGGGCCTCAGCCACCTGGTATTCCATGGGTTCCTCCAACCCAAGCTGATCGTCATGCTCCATGACGTTATCATCCGCGCCGTCATCGGCGGGATTCACAATTCCATCCGCCGGTGGCGGTGGATTTTGGTCTGCGGCATTTGCCGCAGCATTATCATCAGCGGCTCCCTCACCACTGATGGGGTGTACGGTAATTAGTTACCGGACATTCCCCCAAAATTGAGTGTACCTGGCCGGTGCACTCTATCAGAAGCATGCTCTGTCGGCCATATTGCCAACAGGTGTGCTTGATAAGGCGACTGGTTCCTGCACGCAGAAACCAGTTTTATCAAAAACTGCTTATGACAACTTCAGGGTTGTCAATTAGGCTAGGGAGTCAGTGCCTGACTCCTTCGGTCCTTGTTTGAAGACCTTTCGGCTAGCACGCAAGGTATGCAGCTAGTCATAATTTTCTGACCGTCTTCTGTCTGTCAGAAAGTTAGCAACTTGGTTGCTTTTCGCAACACCGGTTGGGTGTTCATGAAACAATCGAATTGTGTTTTATGTCTGAGCTGAATTTTCAGCTTTTTAAGCGAACACACAACACAACACAACTACCCTGGGTTTCACAACCAGTGATCTCGGTTTTTATGCCGATCACAATAGGTGTGAGGGTCTGAATGATGTGTAGGCTGCATGGCA
>JASANC010000837.1:0-15565 GCA_030248135.1 Theristus sp. LFF4_11 | reverse complement strand
GTTACGTATTGCTTGGTGGGGGGGGGATTAATGGTAGGGGGGGTTTAATGGGGGTAATACGGTATAAGCTACAAACCTGCTCCTGTGCACACAAAACGAACACCCAAAGTTGTGCTTGGAGCCGCGAAAAAATTTTTATCGGACAACTTTTCATACGCTGTAGACACGAAAAAACCTATTCTGAAGTTTATGTTACTTATTTTTGTTTCTATTTTTTTCTGGTATGTAATCATATGTGTTCGCCCTTTCAATTTTTACCTGTGACACTTTACAGTCAAACAAAAATGTTTCCTGGGGTAACTTCACCTGGAGATTTTTAAAATTGAGTTAATTTTTTGCCCCGACCCACTTTTTGGGTAAAAAATGGGCATTTTTCAAAAATCGAAGGGTTTTTACCTGGTTTCAAGTGTTCGCCCTTTCAATTTTTAGCTGGGACACTTTCACAGTTGAACAAAAATGTTTCCTAGGGTAATTTCATCCGTAGATTCTGAAAATTTAATTTATTTTTTTGCCCGGGCATTTTTTGTGTCAAAATTAAGCATTTTTTTAAAGTTGGTAGCATTTTGACTGGGTATCAGTTTTTAACTCTTACAAATTTTGTCTGAGCTACGAAAAATAGGAGAAATGTTTAGTCCGTAGGAATTCAATACGCTGATCACGGATTTTGGGTTAGTTTTCTTAGTGAGCAACTCTAGATGATGAATCGTGACGATTTCGGGCGAATCGGCTGTGGAAATCGGTGAAATCGGTCCCAGAACGAAAAACAAGAAAAGGGTGTTTTCCAGGGTAAATCAATGCGCTGATCACGAATTTTGGGTTAGTTTTTTACGTGAGCAACTCTAGATGCTGAATCGTGACGATTTCGGGCGAATCGGCCGTGGAAGTTGGCGAAATCGGTCCAGGAACGAAAAACAAGAAAAGGGTGTTTTCCAGGGTAATTCAATCCGCTGATCACGAATTTTGGGTTAGTTTTCTTATGTGAGCAACTCTAGATGCTGAATCGTTACGATTTCGGGCGAATCGGCCGTGGAAATTGGCGAAATCGGTCCAGGAACGAAAAACAAGAAAAGGGTGTTTTCCAGGGTAATTCAATGCGCTGATCACGAATTTTGGGTTAGTTTTCTTACGTGAGCAACTCTAGATGCTGAATCGTGACGATTTCGGGCGAATCGGCCGTGGAAGTTAGCGAAATCGGTCCAGGAACCAAAAACAAGAAAAGGGTGTTTTCCAGGGTAATTCAATGCGCTGATCCCGGATTTTGGGTTAGTTTTTTATGTGAGCAACTCTAGATACTGAATCGTGACGATTTCGGGCGAATCGGCCGTGGAAGTTGGCGAAATCGGTCCAGAAACAAAAAACAAGAAAAGGGTGTTTCCCAGGGTAATTCAATGCGCTGATCACGAATTTTGGGTTAGTTTTCTTACGTGAGCAACTCTAGATGCCGAATAGAAACGATTTCGGGCGAATCGGCCGTGGAAGTTGGCGAAATCGGTCCAGGAACCAAAAACAAGAAAAGGGTGTTTTCCAGGGTAATTCAATGCGCTGATCCCGCAGTCTCTGATTGTTGTGTTTTTGCACAGAGTTACAGAATTTCGCTGTGACTTCAGACTAAACTGGAGAGGACAATTATAAAATAATTTTAAAGCTATTTTCGCTTTTCAGCAAAACAAACGCGGCGCAAAAATATTACTCTTGTGTACTTGTATCCGTGTGTACCACATCAGAGACTTGAAAAGAGTTGTCGAGCCAAGTCTCTCACTGCTTACACAAAGCCATATTCCTCCTTTTATATGCGTCTCTCGCATTTTTAGATATACAATAACACATTGTATTCAACTAGCTGATTGGTTGGTGCATGCGTTCTGTGCATGAATGGCTGAGAATTGTTGTTGTTGTTGTTGTTGTTGTTGTTGTTGTTGTTGTTGTTGTTGTTGTTGTTGTTGTTGTTGTTGTCGTTGTTGCAGTTGTTGGGATTTTTAGGCGATGTTTTTAGCCAGGGTTAACCCGGAGAAACGTAAAGAACGCCATTAGGGCGCCCATCGAGTTTTCTCTGTCATTAAGTGCCTATACACCCATCGGCGGGGCTCGATCCCCCGAGAGCACAAACTGTAGTCTAAAGCACTACCACCAGGCCACGAGAACTGCTGAGTTCGGTCTGCACCGAATGCATGCATCACGTGACCGCCAACCAATCAGCTTGTTGGATATGTTATTCTGTTGTTGATAAAGGTTCATATTTTTTTAACGATGCAACATTAAAATGAATCTGTACAA
Source organism: Theristus sp. LFF4_11 (assembly GCA_030248135.1). Taxonomy (NCBI): domain Eukaryota; kingdom Metazoa; phylum Nematoda; class Chromadorea; order Monhysterida; family Xyalidae; genus Theristus; species Theristus sp. LFF4_11. The sequence continues at coordinate 13,291 of JASANC010000837.1, read as the reverse complement.
TGGACCTGGTTTTTGTTGTAGTTTTTAAGAATAGTGTCAAGTCCTGGCTCTTCCATGACGCAAAGCTGCTGGCCACAAACGAACGCCACAAACAGGGCAGCGGCCAAACACAGACGAACGCAATTCATCATTTTCTACAGGGCCAATTTTCCCGTTTGCTGATTGCGTGAATAATGGTAGCACTGAAAAACATTTAGTCAGTCAAGCCGTTTTGCTCAATAATCTGATGATTGCTCTAAATGACACCAGAGAAACAAGTAAGGTGATCGAGCAACCAATGATCAGCAGTCTTTGTTTCAAACTAAACGCACATGAATTCCATCTTCCATCAACATAGCTCATTACCCTTTGAGTTACTGCAACAGTTTTGGTACAGTATTTTTCTATTTTTTTTCTGCGTATTTCAATCGTTTGAAAGTAAGTTATTTCTGCGTATTCCAAGAAAATCAAGCGCACAAAACGTTACATACCTCTTCTAATGTCCAATTTTGAACTAATGTATGTAAAATACGAAAAAAATAAAGTAGAATCAAGTCAAACGTTTCAAAAATGTGAAATAATGCAATTTTCTCGATGGACACTGGAAATAAAAACAAAATTTACAATCACCGCTCAAACGATAAAAAAGTGTCCAAAAGATTGTTTCAATTTCAAGACAACTTTTCACAGCAGGGGCAACTTTTTTCAAATCACACTTTTTTAAAGCGCACAAACAACAGTATGAGAGAGCTTTACATCTCCGTCTGCAAGTCTATAGTTCAAATCAACGAACGCCTGTGAAAGTTCGTAAGAACATTTGTTTTTTCAAAAAAAGGTTAGACACATAGCAAGTGGAGCACTTGTCCGTTGCAGGTTTTGACTTTCGAAAAGTAATAACAAACGCAAAAATTTTTGAAGCGCCGACAAAAAAATTTAGATGCCATTATTTTGAGCAACACAGACAGCAGCTTCATCAGTTAAAAACATTCTCTCCGCATGACACGTTCAACACTTCTCCTAGTGTGCTTCCAAAAAAATTGGGATATGTTTTTTTGGTCTTCTTTTATGTTTTTACCCATCTATGAATACATTATTTTTACAATCTGCAATAAATTACAAATTTGATGGCTTTCAGCAATTTTTATGTATCTTTTTTTTGAAACAACAATAATTAGAACAGAAATAACAAATGGAACAACAACCTTAATCAAATTATCACTAATATACGGCCGTATTTGTATGTTGTATATTGCAAAATATAGGTACAATAAATACCCGAGCTGATGTTAAAAGTCTTAGCTTATTCTTAGTCTTAAACTAAAGTCTTAGTCTTATGAATTAGCTTGATTTTACCAATAACTAAGCATTGCTTGACCACAAAGCTGCACATAGCACTGCGTGACGTTATCTATCTCTGCCAAGCTAAGAAGAACATATATTATTATCGCAATCGAAAAACAAAACAAAACTCGTCAGCATTGTCGACACGTCCGTTTACAGTAGACATTCATGTAGGCCGGATTCGCGACGCATTCGCCCAGTTGCGCCCAGATCGGACACTGGGCGTTGGCGTCGGCGCAGATTCGCACCTGTTGCAATTGGAAGAGCCAGCTTGAACAGCGTTACAAGGAAACGCCGGTATGCTGAACCACGGAATTGGTTGAACTTGCAGCGTTTGCAGGTTTGAACATGCACTGACAATGTTTTTTTACTAAATTTAAAATTTTTGTGAATCATATTCAGTCAACTGCTTGAAAGTATGTATGTCGGCTGAAAAAGCCCAAGAAATGGACATAACTTTTTATTGCAATGACGTCATGTTCACGTGACACTTTTCGACACAACTACCACTTTACCTTCGGGCCACATCGTCCACAGGAGTGCGGACACAGGTTGTTCATGTAGATTGGATTCGCGACGCATTCGCCCAATTCCGACCAGAACTCGCAGAGGCTCTGTGAGTCCGTACAGGACTCGGCGCCCGGGAATTTACCGGGAGCAGCGAGCGGGGTCGGCTGAAATGGGTAAACATACAGAGAGTAATGAACAAATTGGGAAAAATGATACGGTCGCTGTCAAAGGTCAACAAAAAACTAGGAAAGCGGGAAACAAACAGGTTGTCTCTTTTCGTGTTGCTATAAGATACCGTAAAGTCTTGCATATAAGGTTCCTCCCACTTATAAGACCCCACCCAAAAGTAGTGGGCGGAGTGTCACACAGCGGGAAACCAAAAAATTCAAAATTTTGACTTGGTCAAAATCGTACCCCGTTTATAAGACCCGGACTTCCTAAGTTTCGCTTTATAAGACCTCCTCTCCCCTAGAACGTTGTCGCACAAAAATTCCAATTTTTTCACAAAAGCTTCATTTTCAAATTTATATAAGGAGACCTTATATGCAAGACTTTACGGTAACACGCACGCACGTTAATACAGATAAAATTCTTGCAAATCAACATATGAAAAGAAAAACATTAAGAAACAACCAATCAGAAGTAACAAACAGCCAACCTTCCGTGGTAACACTGGCGGCAGGGGCCTTCTCAGAGAGTTGTCCAAAGGCCCGGGAAAGGGTCGTCTGAGTAGTGGACCAGGCGGAGGTGGGGCAGGGACAGGCAGACCTTGTCCTGGTGGTGGTGGTGGTGGTGGTGGTGGTGGTGGTGGTGGTGGTGGTGGTGGTGGTGTTGGTGGTGGTGGTGGAGTGCCTAGCTGAGGTACTTTCTGAGCTAATGGACTTCCGTGAGGCGGGGGAGGCGGTGGGGGAGGTAGGTAGCCCGGAGGAGGTGGAGGCGGAGGTGGCGGTGGTGGAGGTGGCGGTGGTGGAGGTGGCGGTGGTGGACCTCGTTGAGGTAGTCGCAAAGACAATGGGCTTAACGGACTTTTTTGCGGAGGGGGCGGCGGTGGAGGAACATAGCCTTGAGGCGGTGGGGGTGGAAGTGGTCGTGATGAAAGATGAACTAGTCCTGGCGGCGGGGGTAAAGGTGCCAGCGGAGCTAATGGACCTCTTTGAGGCGGGGGAGGCGGTGGGGGAGGCAAGTAGGCCGGAGTTGGTGGAGGCACAGGTGGTTTTTGTGGTGGGGGTGGTGGTGGCGGTAGTGGCGGTGGCGGCGGTGGTGGTGGAGGAGGAGGTGGTGGTGGTGGTGGGGGCGGTGCGTAAGGGCCCGGTGGCGTCTGATTCAGAGGTAGAGGACCCGCGGGAGGCGGTGGGAGGTAGCCCGGATAAGCTGGATATAGTGGATGCGCTTTCGGGGCAGCGGGCAGCACCGCTGGAGGAGGTGGCAAGTGTGGAGGCTGTGGATTGGCTGGTGGTGGTGGGTGACCGTGGGGTGGTGGGGGTTGCCTATAAACTCCGCCATAAGGCGGTGGAGGGAGCTGCGGCGGTGGCAGCGGTTCGTAATAGGGCGTCGGCGGGGGTGGCGGTCCGACCCGTGGTCCGAGAGGTCCTGGGAGAACGACACCGTGCAGGGAGTTTGGCGAAAATTCAGGCAACTCCGGCAACTCCGGCGGTGGCGGTGGCGCGGGCGCTGGCGGAAGCACCTCCTCCTTCGGTGGCACCAGGATCACGGCGTCCGCGTCGAGAATCGGCGGCGGGCCCCTGCCCGCGGACAGCGGTATCGGCGGCAACAAGTCCAACGGCGGTTGGCGTTTCACCACGGCACCGGACGGCGGCGGCGGCAATTTCGGCAGAGCGGACGGAGGTGGGGGCAGGTCTTTTTTGGGTGAAAGCAGCCGTGCGTTGGCGGTCTTGATCGATGCGGGCACCGCGGGCAGCTGCGAAGGTCCCGGGGGAGCGGGCGGGGACGGGGGCTTTGGAGCGGGCGGCAGCAGTTTCGGTGCCGGCGGTAAAAGCTCGAGATTTTTCGGCGCCGGCGGACTCTGCCCGTTGACGGCAGCAAAGATCAACGGGAAGATCGAAACTAGTGCTTTCATCGCTTTTTCTCTTATGATTCCTCGAAACAAGTGTGTTTTGGTAAAAGTCAATACAAGAATAAAAGTTCGATTCTTGCGGTGTCCAGTATTTATAGATGTGATAGTGATCTAAATGTAGGAAAATTCTCCGACCAGCACAAGCGTGAGAGAGCGATTTTATTGTCGGCGAAAAGTGAAAGTTGTCAGATGATTTGGTTATAACAAATTGAACAGTGTATTACATTGGTAATTCATCTGCTTTGTTGTTTTAACGGAAATATCGGCACATTCGCATGTTAACTAACGATGTTGGCCAATACACTAACACTGAAGTAAAAACTGACTATCTTGAGAATTGTACCTTCTTCAATTTTATGTTTAGTCGGTTTGAGAGCAATTGATCAGTCGACAGGGAGGGGATAGAAAAGGGCCAACAAGTTCGCCAACTACAAAGTTTTTTTACGCATTTTATTGTCGAACATGGTTCAGTTGTTGCGCTGTCGCGCAAAAATGATCGTTAGAAAACGAAATCGAAAGTCATTTCAGTTACGTTCCGCAGATGTTCATTTACATCAAAACCCACAAAAAACCGGTGTGGATTTTTGGTCCAGCGAACGTTCCACTAAACACGAAAGGATCATTCGCGTTCATCAGTCCGTTTTGATTTTCGTCATCATTATTTTTCATTTTTATTTTCATTTTACTTCATTCGGAACGTTTTACAGCTCACTGGGGTCGTTCTTCAAACTTGAAATATTTACTTAAGAGGGGTAACTGACATCTGTAACTTGATTTTTCTGACAAACGTGTCGGTCAATTTTTATCTCATGTGCTAACACACGTGGATGAGCATGATTTTAAGGCTGATAAGATTTGTGTGGCACGTTTGAATTAGCTGTGTGCCGAGTGGATGCCTGGATGATTGGAAAGGAGTAAAAATGACTTGTTGATGAAAACTTGGTGTACATAGTTTCTGTCGCCAACTTTGCCCAGGTAAAGTAAAACCGGAAATTCAGTTGAATTTTTAAATTTCATACCACCGGGAAACGTTCGTTTCATTTGCGACGGCGTTTTTTCAGCGTTTTTCACTTTTCATTAAATAACGCGGTATTTTGTGAAACACTGCTCATGTCTATCTCCGGTCAAGATAATGTCATTTTTTGTGATTTCGGCCGTTTATTTGTTCGGATACTGGTTGTTTTTGACATATGAAGTTTTTACGATCTGGCTATAGTTGTCTAAATTAGTCACAGTGATAAACCAATTATGCACCGGCGATTTGTTACGCAGTTTTATTGCCAAAGGCGTTGTTGTTGTTTTTCTTTCGGTGGAAACTAATTTCATTATGTCGTTTGTTTTCCGCCTGGTGATAGATAAGTTGGTGAAATCATAGAAAGCAACACCGGTTTTTTCATTGTTGCTGCGCTCGATTTAATGCAGCGATAACGAGCGAAACACGGTCACAAAAAGTAACGAACTGATAAATGCGTGTTGTTGTTTTTGTGGGTTTGTCACGGTTTTTTCTTCTAATTTTTGTTTTGCTTTATTGCGTCCACCACCATGAAAGTTGTCACTTGAGTGTGTTGGTTGAAATTTGTTAAATGAAATGACAAATCACCGTAAAAAATGCCAGAATCCATTCAGAATCTATTCTAAAATTTGCATGTATTCCATTCCGAAATGCACGCAAAAATTTGGCATCGAACAACTTTGGCATCAAAGGTTGGAATTTATTATGGAATGGAAATGGATTTCGGTATTTGAGTTTGATCAACGACGTGCTCGGTCGGGGGGGGGGGGGTAATAATAACGCATACAAAAATCTAAAAGTAACACACTATAAGATGACTTTTTTACGGGGTGAAAAAAACAGGAAAAGCAGCTACTTTTGTGCGGTCGCCAGAAAAGCCAAGTTGATGAAATAGGCAAACAATTGAAAATTTTGCTCATAAAATGAAATTTGCGTATCACTATGCATCTTTTTCTGAACCTATTTGCACATCTGCGCGTGGGATGATCACGCAAGTTTGTCACTTGACACAGATGACTGGGTTTCATATCCGATTAATGGGTTTTCGAATTTTATAACCCAAAAAATTGCGCACATAAAAAACAGAAAGCACTAAACTAGAAACTATGTCCAGACCCAGTCTAGGCGTAGCGTGCCTAATCGTTGCCCTCCACCTAAGTCCTGTCGAATGCAGCCTAAAATCGGGCGCATCAACCGGGCAGCCGCAGCGGCCGAACATCCTCTTCATAATGGCCGACGACCTCGGTTGGGCTGATGTTTCATGGCACGATCAAGAGATGCACACGCCGAATCTGGCGGCGCTCGCGCACGAGAACGCCGTGAAACTGGAGCAGGCCTACGTGTCGCACAAATGCTCCCCGTGAGCGTTGCAGCGCTGTTTTTTTGTTGTTGTTTGTTGGCTGGTTATTTTTGCTTTGTTTCGGTCTCCCCTTGTTATGTCGGTTTTACAGTAGTACACCTGAAACAAAACAGCAATGAAATGTAACGAAAAAAGTCGGTTGGAATTTTGGACTTGCTCAATGTCGACAGCACCTGCCAAGCTTGGTATTCGTGTTAGTCCTTGGAACTGCGCCTCATGGTTTTCGGTCGTTTTTCGCTTGTAAATAGACAATTGTGATTTTTTTTACTTTTCAGGACTCGCAGCTCTTTTCTCACTGGATATGACCCATACTACATCGGCACGCAGGCAAGACACAACGTATTTTTGTCAGTATCTCTTAGTTCACTGCAGTTGAACGTTGAAAGTTTGGAAAGTTGCAAAAAAAGATCTGCAGCAATCGAGAAAAAAACAAACAGTCCAGCCTGAAACAGACTTTGCAATCTGGCAGTAAAAGTGTGTCATCAAATCAATAAAAGGGATCAAACCCCTGATACCTTTTGCGCGGTACAAGTGGTGATACAATGTGGGCGAATAAATACGACAGTCCTTTCACAATCAAGGTGAGATTAGGCGCAGACTAATCTTCCGCAAAGAAAGCCATATGATATTTGCCAATCGTGTGCGCAATGGACAAAGAACGAACAGAATTAGTGCGAGCAAATTAATCAATAAAAAAACACGAACAGGATCAACCGCTTTTATGTGGATACACAATTTTTGCATCTCTCTGATTGCATCTGATTGATAGGCTTTCTCTGAATGCATTTTTTTCACTTAACTTTCGCTCGCCCCTCGCAGCCGCCTGACAAAAAATGCCATGTTTACTCGGTAAAACGGTACCACTCCACTGATCTTTACGTCGTAAAAAAATCAGCATAGTTTCTTTGCAGGACGGCGTGTTTCAACCGATGGAGCCTTCCGGGCTTCCGCTGGTCGACCTCAACGGCAACAAGCTGACGTTGCTGTCGGAGAAGATGCAGCAACTGCACCACACGACCTACATTGTTGGCAAGTGCGTTGCACTGAGAGAAATTTTTCGCCAAATTTTTCTTAAAGCTTACTCAGCTACAACCGGATGTCTGAAAAAAGAAGTTCAAAAAATCAATTTGTTGAGCCTGGCGTTTTGAGTAATTTCGCATCTACAATGTACATTTGTATACACTTTCGTGTGGCATTGTTGTTATTTGGTGAAGTTTTGAAAAAAAAGTGCACGAGGTAACTTTTCAGGTGGCATTTGGGCTACTGCAACGAAGCATATTTGCCAACGCAGAGAGGCTTCGATCATTTCAACGGATTTTTCACTGGCGGCCAGGTGTGACCAATTGTAAAATCGCGTTTACATAAAGTGTGAAGTACAAAAATTTAGTGTTTCGGCGCATTAACGTCTTCAATATGCGGATTTTACCTTTCAATGTGATATAAGGTCGATCAAGGTGGTTTTCAGTCTTAAACACTGCTTCCAAGATGAGCCAAAAAAGTCGGATTGGCAGCCGGAACTTTCCCATTTGTCAGTAATCGTTTTCTAGATCTTAAAAAATTTTAAATCTAAAAAAATTTACAAAAAATCATTTCTTGAAAAGTAAAACGCAAACCGTACAACGTAAAATCCAGGACTATTTCACCTACGAATCATCCTACAAACCAGCGAACGAGCCAAGAATCACTGGGTTCGATTTCTGGCGACAAGAAACAAAGGACGACGCTCACGTCGGCAGATACTCGACGGTTGGTGTGGGTGGAGTCAGGTTTACTTGAAACAAATTATCCACCAGCGTCTGGCTGCTTTTTTGTTTTGTTTATTGTGATCCTTCATTTTGAAAAAGTCCGACGCAACATTTCACGAAACATTCTACGAAACGGTTGACGTACAGTAACGTTTTACGTAATGCTCTGCTCCGATATTACAAAACACATGTGTTGCTCCAAACGCTGCGCATATTTTTTTTAATTCGTGCGCTTCTTGACCTTTGCTCCGTGTTTCTCAGTTTATTTTCCGTTTGTGCAGCAAAAATGTGAATGTTTTTTTTTCAGGAGGTCTATGCAGATCTTGTGAACGACTACTTGACGGCGCACAAAACCGATTTCCCTGAAAATCCATTTTTCATGTATCTTGCCTTCCAAGCGGTTCACGTTCCATTGCAGGTGACACATTGAGCTTTACATTTCTTTTCAGTTACTTTTGGTTGATTTGCATGAATTCAATGTTTTTTTTTTCTCACGGGTCTTTTTATGTAGGTTCCCGACGCGTACAAAGAACGTTGCGGCCAAGCGTGGGCATATCGGCAAACGTATTGCGGTAAATACCATCGCTCAAAACACAAAACTAGAAAATCTCGCCTTTCAAAACAGAAAAATCTTTCACTTTCAGTGAACTTAGATAAAATCTTACCACTTTTTCGTAGCAATGGTCGCTGCCATGGACGATGCTGTTGGTAAAGTGGTCGCTAAACTGAAAGAAAACGCTCAATACGAGAACACAATCATCATCTTCAGTAATGACGTGAGTCGTAGCAGCTCAGTGGTTTAGTGGTAGGATTACTAGTGTATTTAACCTTTTGTCTAAGCACTTGGAAGTCGTGGATCAAGGGATCGAGCCCCGCGTAGAGGCTTTCAGTCACATTGGTGGCATTCCAGGCCAGAAGCACTAGAACACACCACCAACCATGGCATTAGTGGGTCTGCCCTGGCTGAAGAGAATGCCTGCTTTTGTTAAGTTTTGCTTTTTTCTACACCAAGCTGTTCAGAACGGAGGCCACGTAACGTACGGCGCCAGCAATTGGCCCTACCGCGGTGCCAAGGGCACAATGTTTGAGGGTGGCTGCAAGGCGGTGTCGTTCGTTCATTCGCCGCAGTTTTTCCCGGGAATTGCTAGAGAGTACCATGAGTGAGTTTTGTTTGTGCTCTGTGGAGTAAGTTTCTCTTTTTTGCATTTTTCAATGTTTTCAGTTTTTGTTGTTCTTGCTAAGTTTCACATTTATTTCAGACTGTTCCATATATCGGACTGGTTTTTCACGATTCAGGCAATGGCAGGAGAAACAATCACTCGTCCCGCAGGTTCGATTGATTGATGATTGATTGATTGATTGATTGATTGATTGATTGATTGATTGATTGATTGGTTGATTGATTGGTTTGGTTGATTGATTGATTGATTGATTGATTGATTGATTGGTTGATTGATTGGTTTGGTTGATTGATTGATTGATTGATTGATTGATTCGTTGATTGATTGGTTTGGTTGATTGATTGATTGATTGATTGATTGAGTAATTGATTGTTTTATTCGCTTCAGACGCATCAAGTTTTCTCGGCCACAACCAATGGGAAAGCATCAAAAATGATCAACTTGGACCAAGGGACTTGGTTATTTACAACATTGCAAGATACGGATCTGCTATTCGGTTGGTTTTTGTGTTTTCAATAGAGCCAAACTCTAATTTACAGTGCCAGCCATAATTAATGCGCAACGTAGATAGCGATGGAGCTCCAGCGAGCTCGATCGAGCTCCACAGCAGCCCTGTGTATTTGATAGGCTGGGCCGTGCGCGCGCGCTCATTTTTCTTGCGAGAGTTGTGGAGCTCCACATCGCTCGCAGCCTTCTAACACGCGTGCATGCACACACCTAAACTCCGCCCCTCTATACTTTGTGTGTGGCAAGACTGCGAGCTCCATCGAGCTCGACGGAGCTCCATGGCACTCAAACTGCGCATTACTTATGGCTGGCACTGTAAATGCAATCAGTTGATTGGTTCGTGATCACGTGATGCATGCTTTCTGTGCAGGCATTACCATTGATGCGGAGTCTATGTCCAACACAGAAAGCATGCATCACGTGATCACCAACCTTGCTGATTGCCTACAATTTAGAGTTCGAATCTAGATTTTTGTAAAACGAAGTTAGTTCAAATAAAAAACAAAATCGGAATTTGAAAGCCGCTAATTTTCAGCTATAACAACTACAAAATCATTGCTGGTAATGGTGGCTCGTATCAAGGCTGGTCTGACCCACACAACTTCGGTTACAGCGCCTATGCGAACAGTCCTTGGGAGCCAGATCCAGTCGTTTATGATCTATTGAGTAAGTTGTTCTGAAGGTTATTCGCTGTCAAAGCTGCTGAGGATTTTTTGTAACCTGTAACGACGAAACAAACCTAGAGATCCTTGCTGGATGCAGAAAAAACATCCGTAAAAACATTTCCAGCCGTAAATGGGTCGATCGAATTGTCCTGGGTGAATCAGTCACTGTTACCAGGCGTCTACACTATGATGCGACGAAAGTTGAATTCATTGAGGGTAAGAACAGTTTTCTAAAGTCTGATTGGCTTTTTAAAATTGTTTTTTTTCAGCGTTTTTTTAGAAATGCCTGTCTACCGGTTCCATAAAAAGTACTTTCAACTCCGGTGCTTTGTTGTGAGCGTCCCGGTTGGTCAATAATGCCCTTGCCAGGAGACGGAAGAGGGAGGTACATAGCCCCTAAAAATCCCTCTGCAGAGTGGTCATGCTGCATGCTCTCTTCTGGAGGTGGCTATCTCGATTTCCGTTTGTTATTTCAGCGCGTGAACCTGGAATGTTTATATTCCATCGTTGATAAGCCATTTCAGCGTTACTACTAGGATGCAGGAACCTTCCCCATTTTGCCACACTGAAATTGATTCGAATCCTCACAGTTCGAAGCGCACGCGGGTGACATTCACCGCGACGTAGACACGACACTCGGAAATCCGGCCAACTTTGACGGCGCTTACGGCTGGGGCTGGTGCGAGGTGGTGCAGCCGTCGAAGTGAAATGTTGCAAGGAAAATTGGAGAAAATGGTAGAATATTCGTTTTGGGTGCGACCTGTCCAGCTAGTGAAGTTGATGTAGGCTTTATTAGTATCGTGTCAACTCAAGAGGGATATCGAAAAGCAAACATAACATTGTTTGCGATAATGCATGACGACAATGACATTATGACTGTTAAATAAAAGCGTGAGCCGAATTTTAGATGTGTAAGAAACAATGGGACAGAAAATAACTTCAATTGCATTGAAATCGAACATGTTTAGATCGAAAGCCCGAAACCATTTTTGGCAGTCACCCGTCAACATCGTGTTTCAAGCTTGACATGAACACGTAGTAGAACAGCTGCACGACACTGACAACCACGACACGCCATTTTGGTGGCACGAGCAGAAAGTTCAGCAGTTGACTTGGCGGCCAAACTAGTGTGTCCAGCTGAAAGTTGATAAATGAAGGTTTCAACAAAATGTTTTATAAAAATCGTGTTTTCCCAAAAACATCTTTCAAAATTCATTCCATCCCTAAATTCCATGCCTCACGGCAATATTTTGAATTCGACTTTGCACATAAATTTTGTGATGGATTTTTTCTTTTTTCAAGCGTGTTTGTTCTTACGACGGAACGTCCGAATGAATTGCATAGCATAATACCCGAAATATATTCGCATATGCTTTCACGGTTAAGGGTTGTACAGGGACTCACCAGAAAGATGGTTGGGTATTTTCGGGTGTACTCCAGTGCTGCTGAACGGAGGCTGCGACCTTCCTGCCAAGCGATGCCTAAATACGCCAGTTTGTCTCGAGTTTCAAATCCAGTAAAACATCGATGTAAACGGGACTCGTTTTACAAAAAAAAACTAGTTCAGTAAATGAAAAGAAAGAAGGCAAAAGCGAACATAAAAAATAGCAGAACGAAAACGCCGGGCAGCTGAGCCAGACACAGGCGACTTTGCGGCCGACCATCGGCAGCGGACGTCCGGGGAATCGGTGCTCCAGAAAGGCGTACCAGAAGTGGCTCATCGGCCCGAGCACGAACGCTGTTTTTGTTACCCGTGCTGCAAAATAAAGTGAAATTGAAATGTAGTCCCATTTTTATCCGGGAAACACGCGGGACACCTTGTCGGGTAGGTCACCGAAGCGGACAGGACACCGGACACTCATTTGGACACCTTTTTTAGCGTGATAGAGCATTTCAAAGATTTTTTCTGATGAAAGATTGCTGCGAGACGTGATGGTGAGCGGGTCTGTTATCCGAAAATACTCATGATGGGATGGCAAATTCCGTCCAATTCACCTGTTCTGCAGTAGTTCAACGAACTGTTGTTACCACAGTTGCAGTTGTTGCTGAAATTTTTGTGGTTTGAGTTTTCCGAACTTCCGAAACACTGCCACCGATTCAGCAGACGATTTTTCCATGTACAAGTTTTGCCTTTGCTTTGTTGTATAACATCAGCTGTACTGAGTAGTGTGCAGCAAACGGCCGTATTTGTCAGCAACATGTGACGTGACGCGATGTGCCGCAGCGTCGACAGCACCGATGAGCACATTTTTTTCTTTGCTGATCACTGATTGGTTATGTAAAGGATTATATAAATGATGATTGGCTGGTTCAGTCGAATGTGAGAATGGGCAGCTAAGACAGTGCTTGTTCGACTAAAAAACGAAAAACAACAGAAAGTTGTCCAAATATTTTAACAGACACTGGTTATCTGCCAGAAAACCCATGGAAATTTCCAGAATGCACAAACTTTCTCTCATTCAGACCAAAACTGCAGACTGCAGAAAATCCAGTTCAAATTAGTGTCGTTATCCCCAAAGCGCATCCCGGCCTTTTCCACTCATTTCTCATTGCTGGCCAGAGTTCCGTTTTCTGGATGCATGAAAGTTGCAGGTCCATTTCGTGGAGCGTGCCTGTTCTGTTTTCTTTTTATCAACGTGAACTTTGATAACGTTGACCAAGGACCAATGTCTCGAACATTTCCGGAATCTTCAAACCTTCAGCACATGTTTCAAGGCCGTCAATTATCCAAAATGCTGAACAACTGATAAAGCACGCTTCCGTTTGCCGTTGAAAGTCACCATTAAAAACTTGAAATATACTTTGTCAGATACGGGGAAATGAACAACTGAAGAAATGGAGTTGTGCCTTTTCAACGTTCCCGTTCGTTTCGTGTTGCTTACTGCAGATACAAGCAGTGTGAGCTCACGAAGTAATT
>JASANC010000834.1:0-12019 GCA_030248135.1 Theristus sp. LFF4_11 | reverse complement strand
TTGTACTTCGTTCAGTTACGTATGCTTATATTAACAAAAAATGTTCAGCAGATCAAGGCGAATCGAATGGTTTTTTTATTTTTGTCGTAGCTTCATTAAAAAGCTGAAAAAACACTATTTTTTTGAAAGGGTCCAAAAAAACGGTTTTTGGCCATTTTTGGGTCCTAAATGACTTCGAATCAAAAAATAAATGTGATTTTCGGAATCAGCGCGTCAAGACGGTCAGAATGATGTATGATTTGTCTAAATTGGAAAAACTTTGCATTCTAGTGCCTAGAGGTGGGAGGGGTGGGACGGTATTCTCAAAAAGCCGATCTTAAACTCGAAGAGACCGGTCTGCTGGGTGTTGCTGTTTGTTTTCAACATCGTCTGATTGGTGTTAGGTACCAAACACGATAGCCCTTGTACCAAGCTCTAACTCAACTGGTTTCTCTTGTGTACAAGCGCTTGATACAAGAGAATTCAACCAGCCAAGGTGGCGGCGTGGCGGCACAGCCCGCACACAGTCAAAAAGAGTACAAAATTTATATCTTCAGACAAGATCCTTCCATTTGATCCGACCGGTTTTCAGACAAGGACTGTCCAGTTTATCAGACCGGTTTTCAGACAAGGACTTTCCAGTTTATCAGACCGGTTTTCAGACAAGGACATTCCAGTTTTTCTTTCATTTTTCCATCCAAAAACCACTGTTTCAGAGTCGCACGAACGAACTGCTCTCACTGGTGCGCTGCCAACCGGAGCTGTTGTCAGCGTCGTCGTCGTCAACAGCCCTGTCCAACGGTCGATGCACGTTCCTCCGGTCAAACTCGGACGATCCATTGGAGAGCGACGCCGATCTGAAAGATGAGGTGCATCGATTCTTGCAGAAATGTCAAACACGAATGGAGTCACTGATGGAGCTGGTGAAGACGGACGCTGGAATTGTGGCGATCATTGCGGATGCGTTGAGGCAGCCGACGCATGGCGACGTTTGAGAGTTCGGTGTGATTTTGGTGGACATTTGTGGAAACTTGGAAATGTTTGTGGAATCTGAGCTGGAACCAAGGCTGATTTTCAGGTCGTTTGGAATCGATCAACTCGATTCAAGATCAATTTATGGAAGTGTGTCGGCTTCGGATGATGACATCCTTTCCCGACAATTTGAAAATCGAGAACTTCTTAATTGTTCCATTCGAAACGACCGGAAAGCAGCGCTGGAACGGTTTTTTTTTATATCGAGCCGGTGAATTTGGCTACTTGGTCGTAAAGTCCTGGTGTAAAAACGGTACACTTTCAGTGAAGGTATTGGTGATTTCAAAATCGGATGCTGCACCGGCTGACCGAACAAACGCACTGACATTGCATGTGCGTAGCGTGGATTTGCCAGTGTGTTCTGGTGTTGTACAAAAACCATGCGTTGAAGAAAGTGCGCGGTCTTCAGATTTGTACTTTAGTAACAGTGTGTGGTGTACGGGTTGCTTTGTTTGGCTCGATTTTGATAATTGATCTTTTTCGATTTTTTTGTTAGTTTTTTGCCAGTTTGTTAGTGTTGTTTTTGCTTTGAAATGAGTCGATTGAATAAAAACGTGTAAAAGTACAGTGGTTGTTGTGTTTTTTTACCAAAATTTGGCGTCTGCTCACGCACGCACCATATTGCTTGGATCTTTGGTTATTGCTATCTGATCATCACGTACAGGGTGGGCCAAAAAAAAGGTTCCATTTTCAAACTGCTGTCACTGGCTGGTGTTTTAATATTATGAGCTGAAATTTTCAGCACTGATAAAACATGCGTTGCCATTTTACTGACAAAAATTTTTTTCCGATATATAATTCCTAGCGCTCACTGTGGCAGATTTTCTAAAAAAACTCGAAAAATCAACAAATTGACTGAAATGAGTGCAAGAAAAAATTAGTATCAAGATGCGTGATTCAATTTTGAAACTGTTGCGAAGGTGACAAATTTGTCTTTTTGGATACCCGCGATAGTTCAAATCATGCGCTCAGAGTGGAAAGGTCTCACACTTGAATTGCATTTGAGCACCTCGAGCGAAATTCTGATGTTTCACAACGGACTCGAGTCAGCAGCCATGCGACTGCGACAGAAAGAATTGTTAAGTTGATTTTTTTGTTTTCTGTGTTGCTCTGTCTGTTAATTTGCTTCTTTTGAAAAGTTTTTCTGTGGTTTGAATAAAAACAGTGTTTCAGTTTCAGTTTTCTGCAGTTTCGTCATGGTTAAGTGGACAGCAGAACAACGGGTCTGGTGTGCTATCTGGTGGGAGCAATCTGAAAGTTTTTCTGCAGTGACTCGCCAGTTTCGCGTAAAATTCCATCCAGACGCTGCCGGACGACAAACCTTGATGATGATTTGGATGTCTATGAGCAATGATTCGTTGTTAAATTCTTGGTTAAAAATCCGTTTTTTTGAAAATTTGGGAATTTTTAAACATTGTGCTGTAAAACTGAATCTACTTGACCAAACTGGACAAAAATTTTGTCAGAAAAATGGCATCACATGTTTTATCAATGCTGAAAATTTCAGCTCATAATATTGAAATACCAGCCAGTGACAGCAGTTTGAAAATGGAACCTTTTTTTGGCCCACCCTGTATTTCAAATCTTGTAAATTCTCTCATTTTTTTCTGCGCTCTAGGTTTCTGCTGTTGGAATTTCGCCTCAACAGATTGAAATCCGCTCAAACAACGCGGAAATTTAAAAAAAAGTCGACGAACAAACAACGAGACAGCGAATGTCGAGCTGAATTATACCAACCAGCTGGTGCTGAATAGACAATCGGAACCGTCAAAAACTGACCACAATTGGATTGCGGTTGAGGCGACATCCGAACATGAATGCCAGTGATTGTGAACATCGTGCAATACGTCGAGAGCACGCTGGTAACGGTGGTGACAACGCACTGGTGGTGAATGATCGAAAGCAGCAGGTTTGCCCA
Source organism: Theristus sp. LFF4_11 (assembly GCA_030248135.1). Lineage (NCBI taxonomy): Eukaryota > Metazoa > Nematoda > Chromadorea > Monhysterida > Xyalidae > Theristus > Theristus sp. LFF4_11. The sequence goes on along the minus strand of JASANC010000834.1, from coordinate 9,090 downwards.
GTGCTTTGAAATTGGTTTCCATGGTGCATAGCACTGAAGCGTATTCATGGAGCAGTAGTTAATGACGCGTCGTTGTGCTAAATCAGTTACGTGGTGCCAGATACTGCTTCATAAATGCGCCTTAAAGGTTTAGTCATGAATGTCACCGCCAATACCAGCGAGCGTTACATGGCCTATTATTTTTCGTTCATGTGCGCAACGAACGTCTACACGCAGCTACTGCTAGCGCTGATTTCCATTCATGAATAACACAGTACACTGTCTTCAGAAAATATCTATCGCTCAGACTCAGCCAATTGTCAGTTTTCACCAATGGACACATTTTTTTACAAGTTTCAGGCACATCCCACATCAATGCTCATGCCAACGGATGCCATGGGTGACCATATGACGGCCACACCAAAACTGTTCATAAATTCAAAATTTCCCGCCAACTGGAATTCAAACTCCATACCGACTGAAAATCAAGGCTGCTCACGCGAAAAGGAGAACGAACCAACAGTACCGTCTGTCAAAACGGCGACTAAAAACGGTCAACACGGTGAATCGAGTCATCTCAAGTCATCATCCTCTGCGGGTCTTGTCACAGCCGTGTCGCGAGATCGTGTCGAGACCAAATACGGTAAGTACCGTAACCTGTGCTACCGTAGTTTTGATATCTGATTATCAGGCGTGTCTGTAGACAGAAATCTAAGAATCGTTTCGGAGTTTTTTTTTCTTGAATTTTCAGCCGAAATTCAGTCGACGTCCATGTCCATAGCCGCTGATCACGTTCAAGAAGCATCCGAATATGTGACGTGGGTTACAAACAGTTTACGAAAATGTTATCATGTTTTAGTGTGAAGGCGCATGTTGAAGCGCATTCATACTTCACGTTACGGTTACATTCCTTTATTTTGCATTCTTGAAGCAGCAGCAGTCTTGACTTTTTTGACGCATCATCTACAGTCGAACTCTAAATTATAGGCAATCAGCTGATTGGTTGGTGGTCACGTGATGCCTGCTTTCTGTGCAGAACGACAGACTCCGACAGACGACGCTCCACAGCAAGACCAACACAGAAAGCATGCACATCACGTGACCACCACCAACCAATCAGCTGATTCCCCATAATTTATGTGTGTGTGTGTGTATTAATAATGCATGTGCGCTTATTGGTTGCTCCGGGTTGTAGCAAAGCAACAACGTCCTGAAGCGTGCTTCAGCATGAATTACGCTTTGAAAGCGCACTTAAACACAATGTGGCTCATATTATGCTCCATTCCTATCTGTACCCCTGCGCGGAGGAATCCATGGTCGTTCGGAACTCTATAACAGCGCTTAGTAGAATGAATTTTTCATCAAAACGAATTCGACACGTCGCCCAAGCAAACACCACGTAGGCTTTCATATCACATCAAGATCACGAACATTGTATCGCGGCACGACAGTGGAGAAAAACAAATCAAACGGTTGAAGACCCGTTCATCCCTGTGTTTTTGCAGTTACCTCCGCGGTGTCGTCACATCATGCGGCGGTCTGTGTCACGTGCAGCGGCCTGACATCGACGGTCGCACGGCCCGTCTCTCGGCCGGCTTACTGGCGGAGATGCAGAGCCGCGGCGGGTTTGCCCGCTGGCTGCATTTGGCCACTGGAGGAACGTTGCGATTGTGCGGGCGGTGGCTGCTCGCGAAAGAGGTTTGGCATTTTTTGTTGGCAATTTTCAGGCTTTTTGTTGAATAAAATGCCGCAGTGTGTTGGTTGGGAGTGGGACCTTTCTTTCTGTTTTGTACCTCGTTTCGAAACTGTGTTTCTTGTTATTAGTGAGCGGTTTTAGTTGGTGCATCGTGTTCACTTGCCATTCAACTTTGTATTTTCTTGGTGTTCTTGAATTGTTTGCCGGAAAAAGCGGTGCGTGTGAAAAATCGCCCATCAAATGGACATGCTCAGAAAAGACCGTTTTTTGACTGTCTAACCAACTCGCTGGCTCCGAACTTGTGCATTCGCCGGACGCTTACGAGTAGGGATGGATCCGGCAAATTTGCCGGAATCCGGGCCGGATCCGGCAAAAGCCCATTCCGGCCGGGCCGGATCCGGCAAAAATTGCCGGAATCCGGACCGGAATGGCCTTTTTATGTCTAAAAAACATCTACGCACATTTCGTCGCTTCTTCATCACATTTTCAGCATAAAACAGCACAGACACAGAACCAAAGTTAGCAACACACAGCACGTGAACCAACCAAAAATTACAACAACAACAATTGACAAAATTCACATCGCATAGGGATAATCAAGTGCTGGCAACACTCCATTCAGAAACATGACCTTTTCGGCGTTCTGAGTTGACAGACGAGATCGGCTGTACACAAACACCTGCCTGGCTTCAGAGAACATTCGTTCGCTTGCCACGCTTGTTGGTAGCGGTGCCAGGTACCTATCTGCGCGCGATTGTCGATAGTTTGGGGTATTTAGACGAGTTCAGCCGCCAAAAGTCTAGCATTAGATCACTTTTGTCCGGTTCGTCGATAAAATCATCCGACTCGTACATATTCATTTCGCCGCGCAGTTCGTCATCAAGACTGGATTCGCCTGACGGGTTGCGCGGTCGCGCAGCGTGAAACTCTCCGTAGAGGCCAGTCGATTTCTTTTTTGGTTCGGGCTCGCGTTCACTTTCGTCATCGTCGTTGTTCGCGATATCGGATGTATCGTCGCAGTTTGTGGACGCCTCCGGTCGTTTCACGATTTTCTTTGCAATGTGAAGCAGTTCACAACGAATCGCGCCTTCATTTTCGAAGACGACTGCAGTATTCTTGAATCACGGATCAACGTACGTGGCCATGATGTTGGATTCGTTGTGGAAAAGCGCACGGAAGCGTGTGTCGATGCTGGTCAGCAGCGTTTCTTTCGTCGTACCAATGCCACTCGCATCGACTTGTTCGATGCGCTGCTTCCGTGCGCAAACGGCGGGCAACACCATTGAAATGGATTCGTCGTCTCGTGGATTCGTCGTTGGGGGGGGGTTTATCGGGTTTTAGGAGATCACGGCACCCCCGCACACCCACGGTAACACACGTCGCTAAAATAGCTGGTGTTCTGGGGCTCACAAAAAAGCAACTGTTTGACAGCTAACTGAATATGACCAACGAAGATGGCTGATTTCAAAAAAACCCTGCTATTGTTCATCAACAACGTCGGCCAAAAGCTGGCAGCCACGTTTTTTAAAGTGGACGATGCTGCACATAAGTTTACCACTCAAGACAAAAGCAGTGAACCATTTACCATTGAACAGAACCCTAAACTAAAGAAAACAAAACCAACAAAGCAACGAAACAAATTTGTCAAACCATTGAACAGCTCTGAAACGGAGGAATCAACTGGTTAATTCGCGGGTCTCGGCCATTCCGGCCGGATCCGGCAAAATTGCGCCGGAATCCGGACCGGATCCGGATCCAATTTTAGGCGCCGGAATCCGGATTCCGGACCGGAACCGGCTCCATCCCTACTTACGAGGCGCCGATCAAAACAGCAACAGCACGAAAGACAAACTTTTTTTAATATTTGAAGCAAGCACGCCCCCCCCCCCCCCACCGATTCCGGAAACCCGAAGGTACGAAACTCCGGTGGGTTTAGCGAACGGACGGCTCACCATCCCGTGGAACCAATACCCTCGCCGACGTGAGGGGGACAGCCTCTAAGCCCCGCTCTGTCCTCTGGGCACCAGTGATCTTAGCCCGATTTCGGTTTCGGTGGCCTGCGGTCGCTATATCCCCGGAGGGCAGCGAATCCAAAAGTTTTCGTTGAAAAGTGCTGCCGCCAGTGTAGCTCTTTACTCTAATAACTACACTAGTTTTCAACTAAAGCTTTCGGATTCGCTGCCCTGCGGGGATATAGCGACCGCAGGCCACCGAAACCGAAATCGGGCTAAGATCACTGGTGCCCCCAGGACAGAGCGGGGCTTAGAGGCTGTCCCCCTCACGTGGCGAGGGTATTGGTTCCACGGGATGGTGAGCCGTCCGTTCCCCAATCCCACCGGAGTTTGGTACCTTCGGGTTTCCGGAATCGGTGGGGGGCGTGCTTCAAAAAAAAAAAACCAGTGTAGTTATTAAAGCAGAGAGCTACACTGGCGGCACGTGTGTCATCCTCCGTGGGGGATCGAACCCGTGGGGGGGGGGACAGATTTTTGTCGTTTTTTTTCCATCAGATCACATCGCACCGTCTGTACGGGCGTGTCACCCGTCTGCTGACGACCGCGGGCTCGGTCGGCTATTTGGAGTCGACCGCCGAACCGAGAGCTCTGATCTACTTCGAACGCGATCTGACGATGTTTGTCGGCGCGCGGCAGTGTTTCGCTGTGGGCGACCTGGTTGGCGTAGAGGTCGGGTGGACAGTGTTTTATACTTTTTATATATTTATATATTTATATATAAATATATATTTATATTTATAGCTCGGTGTTCTTTCAGGTGTATATAGCTCCGTGTGTAATGAGGTGTATTTATACACCTGACACAATTTCCAGATACACCGAAAGATGGCATCACTAGCTGAATGGTTCGTTGCGCCACAGCCACACAGTACACACGTTCAGTGTGATGCATGGATTCAGCGCAGGCAAACTCCGCCTCCAGAGCAATGCCTGCACAGAATGACCTTTGCCTGATTGGTCGCTTGTTCTAATTCACGGAGTTCTAATAATCAGCGCGCTGAATTTTGACTTTCATTGTGTTCCATCAGGCGGTGCACAGCGTGAACACACCGGGTCCAGTGAACTGCACATTGACGGCGTTTTTGATGGGTGCCCTCAATAGTGGTGGTGGTGCAACCGTGAACGCGGATCACCAAAAACAACGTCACATCAGCAACACTGGCCAGAAACAATCGCAATCGCCGCATGACGGCTGTTTGAAACAACGAAATCAGACGAATGTGACGCCCAGCCAATCAGCTGTTAGCCGGTCGCTGATTGGTTCGCCCGCCCTGGCGTCGTCCTCGTCGTGTTCACGGTTGCAGATTTGGACGGGCAAGAAAATGTGCGCGATACTCGGGTTGTTGAATTTTGGTTGTTGGTGGGAAGTTGTTCTCAATTGCCCATCATCCTTGCGGCGGTATTTCATTCGGGACGGAGCTACAAAGCTGTTTTTTACTCAGCTTGCTTTACTTTTATACTTTTGTTAGTTTGTGAGAGTTTGAAGAAGTTTTAGAAACCTAAAATTTAAATTTATTTAACTTTGCAGAGCCGCTAAACCGCAGTCGCCTCCAATGGGGCACAAAGAGGGTACAGCCGGATTTTCGTTTTTTCGTTTTTTATGCTTTGTTTCAGCTCCACAGTTCAGTGAGTGACACAAATGGAGAAATTAAAATTTCATAAAAAACCCAAAATAGCGAGCATATCAATTAGCATCATAAAACCTAGCAATCAGCAGCATTTAAATGGGAATTACTTTTCTTTCAGACCAAAACAAATTCTTGGAAACCGACACGTCTTTGTTATCGTCGATATCGAACTTGTCTATTGCTGAGTGACTTGGTGTTGGCGGGCTTTTGGAGTCTGTGAACATTTCGACGTTCTGCGAAATTACGAAAAAAGATCGAAAATCTCTCAACGGAGCACCGCTGTTATTTCGTCATCACTAACGTGCAATAATATGCATTTTGACATTACTTCTGTGCATTACTGTCGTGCATTTCGGAATTGCGAAACTCTGAAAAAGTCGTCTTGATTGGCGTGATTGTTGATTGAAATTCTGTTTGGCGTGTTCGTTTTTTGCCTTCTATTTCCGCTTGCATCTGGTGCCACTTGTCAGGTATTTTTGTTTTATTCCCGTATTTTTTGGTAATCTTTCAGTTGTTGAGAAAGCGAAAAAGAAAATAACCACATGACCCGATGTATGGCCGGTAATAGTTGTGACCATAATTAGTGTTCCACCCTTGATAAACAAGATTTTGAATAAAATTCACGGTTTATCGTGTTCGTTGGCTGGTAGCTTTTGTGGGTTCTTCGCCATTAATTCACGCCTGCGTTGTCCGGCGTTATTTTTACATATTATGAATTTTTTTTTAGATTCTGCGACTGTAATACAGATGTGGAAAGGAAACGTGGCCTGGTGTCACCCTCGTGGTCTGGTGGTAGTGCGTTAGACTGCAGTCTGTGCGCTCGGGGGATCGAGCCCCGCCGAGGGGTTTACAGGCACTTAATGACAGAAAACTCGATGGCGCCCTACTCAATGGCGTTCTGTACGCTTCTCTGGGATAGCCCTGGCTAAAAACATTGCCTAAAAATCCCAACAACGTAATGCAGACGTGGACCAGAGTCTAGTGCGCTAACCGCCCGGCCACAAAACAGACAAAACTCTCTTTCCACTTTCCAGTAAAAGCCACCGAAACTTCCCCGGCATGAACCAACCGCCGGAGCCACCTGCACCAACGACCTCAACGACCAACCAACCGCCTTCGTGCGCATTTTGCAGCGCAACCCCGTCCAGTTACGCCTGTCCCCGTTGTAATTCCGCCTACTGCAGTCTGCGGTGTTATCGAAACGAGCGACATCTGGACTGCACGGAACGTTTCTACAAGGAACAGGTGCAACTGGAGGTCGAGACGGTCAATCACGAACAAAGGCATGAGCTGCTTAGTCGGGAGCGGCAGCGCGCTCTAAGGACGACGGTCGATCGAGCACGCGAGCGACAGTTGAAGGAGGAGTTTGGAGGTGCGGCGTTTTTTGTGTTTGTGTACCTCAATGATGCTTGGATCTGCAGGAAATTTTCTGCGCGTTTCTATAATGGTGTGAACATGACTCGTTGAGTTTTGATTTGTGACCAAAACGCATTCAGCAAAATATTCTGCTAATTTTTCTTTTGGAACTGGAATAGTATGAACGAACGCATTGTGCATTTTGTTTCATGACCAAAAAACCTCATTTACCCAAATATTTTCAATTGCTGCAGATTTAGCCCTCGACGAAGACCAAGAAGACTCGGATGACAACGCAGACGACCCGAAGGACCTCTCTTATCTGGACACCGTGGAATCGGCGACAATCGCCGACTATGACCGTTTGAACGACGCGGACATTTCCCGCCAATTGACCCTGAATCAGGTTCAGTCGATTCAAACCGGCAGCGACGACAACGATCTGCTACTGGCAAAATTGACACGTGCAGAGCGCGCGAAATTTCGCGAAATCTGCGCTTCGCTTGAGTTTGAGGAGAATTCGGCACTTCAGGAATCGGTGTTCCGAAAACAGGGTGGTGGGCGAAAGGAGAAAGAGTGATTGCTGTTTGTTTTTGTGATTTGTGCACAGTTACGGAACAAACGCACAGGCAGAGGCACACATTCGATGCCACAGCAAGCGGGCGTGTTTTCTGCCTGTGTGCCTGTGTGTTTGTTTGTGATGGTGATCGCTGTGGAGTGTTGATTGATGTGTTTTTTGTTTTCAATTTTGGTTGTCGACTTTATGATCATGAAGGAATAAAACGCAAACGTTTGATTTTAGTTCGATTATTTTTTGTCATGTGGACTGTTGAGTTCTCCACTTCTCTGCTCAATTTGCCCAGCATTGACGGTTCTTTTGTCGACTGCGGGGCAGTTGATCGACTGATTACTTCGATTGTATTTACAATACTGAGACGAAACACTACAGGGTTGCGCAGAGGTAGCGACCACTACTTCTGCGCCACCCTGTACATATAGTTTTCAACAATAAAGTATGTATTATTTACATTTTTATTCATAAAAACGTATTTTTTACCCAGAAAAAGTATGACATCGAAGTGTTTACTGTGTTGCTGTTCCCGGTATCTTCGAATGACCCGGGGATTGCGTTCCCGTGCTATGCGAAACAGCACAACTGAAATGACACAAAAGGATCATCAATTTAGCCCCGCAAAAACTGAATCTTCAAAAACTGAGCCTGCTCCCGCCAATAATGACGTCAGTTATACAAATGGTGAGTTTTGAGACAGTTAGCAGTGCTAGCACCAGTTACAGTTAGCACCAGTAAATTGGATTGAGTGTTTGATTGGTTTGCATTTTGACATGCATACTAGAATAAAGCGGGAAATCAAATAAAAAATAGAAATGCTGTGATCGTACTCAAATGAATAAGACTGGTGGCCCACTGTACGCAAGTCCGCACGCACGTTTCTGTTATTTTTTAGTTTTCCAATGCTCTGGAACAAGAAAATAGGTGTTCGAAAAAATTTTGTTTTACATTTCCGGTCATTCATGTCGGATGAGAAATCACAATCAGGCCTGTGTCATGATGTATTGCGTTGGTTGATATGAAATCGGTGAAATATTTTGGTTACCACACTGCAAATGTGACAACTCAAAAAGTGCACAATTCTGAATTTCTCGAAAAAATTCATTTTTTTATTTCAGCGGTGTTACGAGAGGTCGATCGAGCGGTGCAAGCGCAAGATTACGGTCGACTGTTTGCGGTCATCGTCGTTGGATTGGAGCAGTTTAAAGTAAAAGTTGAAATTTTTGAATTTCAAATTCTAATTTTTCATATATCGCTTATGATATAGAAAAAGATGGTGATTCGTATTCAAGCGTCATCCAGATGGAACTAGTCCAAACAAACGTTTATAAGTTGTTACCATCAGCCGGGAAAACCGCCCATTCCATTGTTTCGCAGGTCACCGACCATGACATCATTGTGATCAAAGGCAGTCGCCCACTCGATGTTGGTGAGCAGATTCGACTCGAAAAGGTCAGCAATGGGAAACTGTTGTGAAAATAGCGAAATTTCGACAAAAATTGTGAAAATTTTTCAGGTTATTTTGGTCGGCAGCTCGAACTTCTCGATATTCGGTCGCCCGTTGTTGCCGTGCGTTTTTTTTAAATTTTTTACTTGTTTGGTTAAAAATTTATGGAAATTGACGATTGCTTGGTAGCTGTTTGACATTGACAACTGAAAAACCAAACAAATAGAAAAAATTTGACGACCGATTTTCATCCATTTTATTTATTGCAGCTCCGACTCCGTCTCGGTCACCGGCACTGTGATTGAAAAGACGCTCTCATTCACGGAGCCGGACTTCTTTTTCGTTCCGAAAGCGAGCATTGCACGACTGAGATGTAAGTGACGGCTGGATATTTGCAGCAT